>CAJHQP010001111.1:0-131455 GCA_905132765.1 Moricandia arvensis
ATCTGATAAGAGAATTACGCAGACATAATCATAGACGACATAACAAACTGAGAAATAGAATGCAAAAAATAGATAATGGGGTTCCAATACAAATCTTTGAAGGAGTCAGATCTTCTCCCGAAAAACTACTAAAAACTCTAAATAATATTTTGGTGGTGATTGTGGTTTATTGGTAGTCTCTGCCTAATAATGGCAAACACCTTATAAACTTGATGAAAACTAGGTCAAAACTCATCAGGGGCATTCTTGTAAATTATCTTGACTTCGGCTTGAAGTCGGTCAACTGCTCTGCGAGTAGACCGTCGATCGACATCAAGTGTGTGTTGTCGATCGATGGTCATGCTTGACTTCGACTCTAACTAGACAGTAACTGGATATCCACTCTAAATGCTCTACCAAGCTCCATTATCTCCATAATGCTCCAAACCGGACCTTGACCTGAAAAAACTCTATAACAAAGTCTTGACATACGTAGCAGACCCAAAATAAGGTCCAAATGGTAGTCGTAAACTGGTAAATAAGAAGTTATATCATATGTTCCAAAAGTGTAAAGTATGTAGGCTTCAACTTGAAATTGTGCCTCTGGAAAATAAGAGGACGAATTGCAGATCTATTGTCGTGATATTGATCTGGACGGTTGTAATCAGCCGACGTTCTGGGTCGAACAGCATGTACATTCTCTTCAGCTCAACCTGAGAATTGGTTGCAGCGCTCTTAACGTTAGCAGCTTCTGGAGCAGCTGCTTCTGGATAAGGGATTACATCCCCCTGATCATCTAGTCTCTGACCTGCTGCATTATGCAGATGATCCTCAGGGTCATGCAGGTCTCCATTCTCATCCCTTATCATCACAAGAGTCGAAACCATGTTGCTTGCTCGCGTGTTGGTACTGCTTGCTCCCGTGTTGGTATTAATCGATGAGAATGTGTTGGTGTCGATCGATGCTCCACGCTTCTCTTCGCAGATCGGGCGTAGACATGCATGTTCTAATTGTTCTAGCAGGGTATAAATATCCTAAACAAATCACTATCAAATTAACCCTAGTCTTTAATACACAAATAGTATTCTTGCCAAAAGAGATCAGGTGTAGTATTTAGGGATCGAATCCACAGAGAGCAATTGCACACAATAGATTTCTTATTTCTAAAGATTAAGCTAGGTGAGTATATATATTGGTTGGCAAACAATAAGTTAAGGAAATAATTCTTATCAATAAGTAGAGATGCAATATGGAAATATGCAAGTATGGAAATATTCTAATAAACTAACTTCATGCAAATGTTAATATGCTAAATTTAGGGTTTCAAGCTTAATGGATTATACTGGATAGGAAGCACAGATATGTAAATATACTAGGTTTCAAATATTAATTTTTCTGACCATTTTAACTCTAACTCTCATATGCGAGCAAAACCAAAGACCATCGATCAACGGCGATGGCCTAATGTCGATCAACGGCGATGGCCTAATGTCGATAGACGGTGAAATCAGAGGGAAGTTTAAACAAAATTTGATAAGTCCACCATAGTTGTTAGACCAGCTCTCACATGCGCCTAACAGCCTAGTTCAATGTAGTCTATTCTGGCACAAAACCTGCTCTCGTTGTCGTCCATGTCCTACTTTCGAGATCCTAGTTAGCTACTCTAGAATGCAAGCATGAAGCACAACTAAATTGATGGACATTATAGCAATCCTAATTTTGGGCTAATCCATGATTCTTATCATTCAACCCTAAATCTAGTTGATGACTACTCAAACATAATCAAAGAAAGAACAATAATTTGAATAGAACGCATAGATAAAATATTGGGGTTCCAATACAAAATCTCCCTCAGGATTTATGAATCTTCTCCCCTAGAAACCTAAAACTATAAAGCTATGTGAGTTGTGTCAACCCTGCCTACGCTTGTACTTGCACACTCTGCATGCTCTCAATACATGAGCATAAATATAAAAACCCTAAAATCTAGGTCAAAACTCGTCCAGGGCATTTTTGTCTTTTGTGTTCTAAACTTGGGCTTTTCAGTCGGCTGTCTGCGAGTTGGGTGTTGATAGATGGCAAGTGTGCAACATCGATCGACCTTGGTCTTTCATCATCAGTCGATTCCAAGGTTATCTCGTCGATCGACGACATACTTGTACTTCGACTACTCAAATAGTCAGCTACAGATTCTTCTTCTCTAAATGCTCCAAAAGCTCAAAGTATCTTCATTTATCTCCAAAACGTCACTGGACCTGTAAATATTCTAAAATATATCCTAGACACACATAATAGACCCTAAATAAATCCTAGAACATGGCCTAAAACTGGTAATAAATAGGCTATATCAGGCGTTCTAAACGTGCATGGTCTGAAAACAAAAGATCTTTCTCCTTGTTGCTTCGGGTATTGTTGGGCAGCATCTGAAAGACAAAAGAAACTTTTTATTGTAAATAAAATAAAATAAAAACCTAGACTAAACCTATTAATAAAGTCTAATGGTGAATCCAATGTTCCATGGCAACGACACCAAATTTTATATCGCTCAAATTACCCTCGAGGAACTTTCTCTCTCAAATAAAATGTTTAATTTTAGTAAGCCAATATTTACAAATGAAGACTTCCAAATAAGTCTGATGTAGAGTGGACTTCTCTGGAAGTCTTCCTTTGTAAAATTTCAATTGCAAAAATGACCTTATGGACGACTTCCTAGAAGTCTTCTCGATGACTTCTGTGAAAGTCGTCTACGTCAATGTTTAATAAACTTTCATTTTCTTTAAAACTATAAAGACCTTGAAGCAACAAGAGATTACCAAATGAAAAATATGATTTATAGATATACCTTTAAAAGAGTGGAAGATGAGAACCATGTAATGAAAAACCTGCAAAAACAAAACAAATCAGTGAGAAATACATGTAATAAAAATGAGAAATTGATATAAAGTTTGGTGTTTTTAAGTTCAAAGAGATTAAAGAGAGGTTGAAGAGTTTTAGTTTGGGAAGAAAGTAAGAACTTTAAACAACTAGAGACTTACCAAAACTCTGCCATGAAGACTTACCAAAATGATCAGATTTGTTATGAAATAGAAGATATGAAGTCTTCCAAGTCGTCTCAGATCTGAAAAAACATGCATATCCAAAAGCTTTCAATGGGTTTCTAAACATTGAAATTCAAAACATTGAAAAACTTCAAAAATAAGGTAAGAACTTAAAAGAACAACAAAAAATTTCAAAAGTTAAAAGCTTTAAACAACAAGAAGTTACCAAATAAAAAATTGGATTTATAGATCTACCTTTAAAGGAGTGGAAGATGAGAGCAATATAATGAAAAAACCTGCAAAAATAAAATAAACCAGTGAAAAAACATGAGATAAAAATGAGAAATTGATATAAAGTTTGGTGTTTTTAAGCTCAAAGAAATTAGAGAGTTTTAGGATGAGAAAATTACATTTTTGTTGCAGCCATTTGAGAGGAAGAGAAAGAATGTATAAATTTTTCTTTATATAAGGAAACAAAAATTCCAATTAAATTAAATATTTTTGATTCAGAAGACTTTCAAGTAAGTCTTCTAATAGAATACTTCTTGGAATACTTATTTGAAAGTTTTCTAGACCTAAATTTATTGTTCACCTAGAAAACTTTCTCGAAAGTCTTCTAGTGTATTATTTGTTAGAAAACTTAAGCCACCTAAACCCTAAACTCAAAATAACTAACTAATTAAAAACATACACTTCATAAAACTTAATCAACTTTAAAAGTGTTTAATATAAACAAAACTAAACACATATAAGTCAAAATATAATTTTAAAAAATCAAGCTTCCAAAAACTAACCCTAAAAATACAAACAATACTACAACATATGTTATCAAACCCTAAACCAAAGAATACCATGACTCACTACATTCACTCATCTATGTTGAAAATAATTCAATTTTATTATATCTTAATTTATATCATTTATAAATATTTGTAATTACATAATTTCAATTTTTTTCCATAGATTTATAAATTATTTTTAAGATCAACTATACGAGACGACTTCTAAACAGCTATATTACAACTAGACACAAACTCAAAAGACTTATCAGAGTTATATTCGTAAAAATAAATTTTAGTTTTTTGTTTGATCATAAGGGGCTGGTTGTAATTTCAAATGGCTTTTGGATTACTTTTGCATTTGATTGATGTTTGAGTGTACTTTTGCATTTAAAATCAAAATTTAAGTCATATTTGGCAAATTCCCCTTTTAGTGAAAATGAATTTATAACTCTATTTATATAAATTTTACTATATTATAGAATTAAAATAGAATATTAATAAAAGAAAAGTTTTACTGCAAACTTCATTTAGGAGCAGAAAATTAAATAGGGTTGGATATTCTTTCATCAATACAACTACATTTTAAAATTTGGAGCAAAATGAAATTCCAGTCACATTTGGCTTAATGTATAGTTGAATAAATCAGGACCAAAGTCTTTAAAAAATACATATTCTACCAGGACCAAACCGGTAATAATCAGCGAGTTACTCCATTTGCTCTACCAATTTTATGGTCTGATCATCTCCGCCAGGCTATCATACTTTTCTCATAGTGCTAGACATTTTACTCAGATCTGAAGACTCAGCCCGAAAAAATCTATTTAAGTCGGTACGAGCAATGTTAATTTACCCTATTAGATTTCATCATAGAGAATTCACAAATTTAACCCCGATCCGAACTGAATCATAGATTCAATGGGGGTAAATATGGATCCAAATTTAATAACCCTAACATAATATCTACTTCAGTTATATAATAAGTCCAGGTGTAAATTCTGGTATATGATATAATAGACCTGGATTACCTAAATTTATCTGAACTTTATAAAATAGATCCAAAAATTATCAAGTACTCAAGCCAAAAACATGAAGAAGGCCAGAAAGATACCCAAAAAATCCAGAATTTACAGAAAACCCGAAAACATAAAAGAACCTTAAAATATCAAAAAGATTTAAAAGTTATAAACTAATCTGAAAACATGAAAAAGATCCAAAAATAACTCATACGACACGAAAACCAAACCAAAACTATTTGTATTAGAATATTATGGTTTTTTATAGGTATAAAAGTTAGGGAAATCTCTCAGATAAACATTTTTGAAGTGTTTGTCACAAAAATAGACATTAAAAAATGACCCAAATAGATCTTTTTTTTATTTTAAAAATTTTAATAGTTTTTTTTGTTTTAATTTTAAATCTCACATACAAAACTTAATTTCATAATTCTAAACCGTAAGTCCTAGATTAATTAGTATAAAGAGATATCCATATATATATATATATATATTTATATATATATATACTATTTAATAAAGTTTATTTTGGATTATTTTTATCGGTTAGTTTAGTGACAAACTTTTTATGTATATCTTAAACATTCCTCTCAAATTATCTATTTGAACTGATCAGGCCTCCAAAAGACAGGACCAAAAAGGTAAGTACCTAGTTAAGTCTAACGTCAAAGTTTCTAAGGGCATCTTCAATGGTTGGCTTCATTTCTTATTTCAAAATTTTACTTTATTTAAAATGAAGCAAAAAATAAAGCAAACTAGATTTTGATCCGCGCTTGGAAAGCGTGGAATTTTGATTTTTACTGTTTTAAAAATATTATTTAATGATATTTGTAAACCGACAGTTTTTAGATATTTTTAGGTTTCTACAAACCTACACAGAGCTTGAATGATCCTACTCAGTACCATCTGTAAATTCATATTATCCGGATGTAAAATCATTTTAAACCCCAACATTCAGAAAATCCGAATTGTAGTCGATAGATATTTAGATGACCATTTCTAACACCCGCATGGGTGTTATCGTAAATTGTAATGTATAACATATATAATTGTGTTTATTTTATATATGTTTGTATATATTTGAAGTTGTTCACATTGTATTATTGTTTGATCTATTAGAGAAAAAAAATTGTGTAATATTTAATTGGATCATATAAATACTATATTATCTTATATTTATGCTGAAATAAGAAAAAATTATATAACTAAAAAATTAATATGATTGTCTAAATTACCATAATTTTTATGTTTGTATATAACATATTTAAATTAGTAGCAAACATCTTTAAAATAGTTATTATAAAATATAGTTATTATAACAACCTAAGAAATATATAAATGTATATGTATATTACATATTTACGTTAACGATTATTTTTTTCTAAAATGAATATGTTTAATCATACACATTGAAATATTTTGGCCCTAACTATTGATTTAATGATATATTTATGGATTTTTTAAATAAATTTGTATATACAATTGAAATATTTTGGGTCTTATGTTATTGAAATTACTAAAAAATATTAAGGAAAAAACACTACTATCTTTGTTTCCAAACAAAACTTTTTTTTTAAAGCTGCTATTCATGTTTCCAAACAAAAGTTTTTTTTAATCTGCTATTCATGTTTCCAAACAATACAAAAGTTACTCTAACTAATAAGATAAATATATAACTAACTTGATATAGTCGATAAATTATGTACTTTTCTAATAAACTTGAAAATGTCCAAAAGTTAATGATAACTTTTATGGTAGATAAATTTAGGACTCTATTTTAATATAGTAGATTATTCTCCAATGGTTTGCTTCATTTCTTTCTTGTAAAAAGAATATTCTATCTCTACTTTATTATTAATTATTAAAAATACCTTATACATTTTCATATTTACTAATTGTACTTAACAATTTTTTTAACAATAATTCAACCCAGCTGTTATAAATGCAACATTATCATATAATAAAATTATTATACATAACATAAATGAATATTAATAAAACTAAATTTTATAAATAATCACCAATCGTGTATCTTTTCCACAAGTGATTTACTAGATTGTTAATTGTCACTTTATGTTGTATTAAATATTTTTGTTTAATTTGATGTTATCAATTATGTATTTCACTTTTATATTAGTTATATAATGTTATCTTTCATATATGTTTTAAAGTATAATAAAGAAATATTACAAATTAATTGGATTATATTAATTATTAAAGTTTATTTTATCAAAAAAAAACAAGTAAAAGTTACGAACTAATTTATAATTTAGAAAGTTCAGTTAAAAATGAAGTAAGAATGTTCATTGTTTCATTTTGAAACTAAGAAATTGAAGCACCATTAAAACAAAAGGAGAAATTGTCAAAAATACCACTTTTCTTGTACCACTTTTCAAAAATACTTTAATCACTTTTACCCTTGACTTTTAAGAGAGAAAATCACACTTATAACTGTTGAGTTAATTAATCTAAGACTTAAAATTTAGAGCTAAGGGGTGGTGTAGGGTGGAGTATGGTTTAGAAATTTAATTTTAGAATTTTAATTAATTTTTAAAAAATTTACCCCTTAAAAAAATATTTTTAAAGATATTTATTTAATGAATATAAAAATGAAAAATGATAAACTGGTATTTTTGAAAATTAGCCAAACAAAAGTTACTTCAAAATCAAGTAAAAAGTGAAAAACTAAACACACCTATGGCCTAAGGAACCAAATCCGAAAGGAACTGGACCAGAGGACCTACTTTCTCAGCACAGTTGACGATTTCAGAATCCAGATAAAAATAATAATTGTAAAACGAGAAACCTCTTCAGATTTTCAGAATTGTTGAAGATGATCGGTATGCACTAGATTCATTGATTGGAACACCATGGATAACGAAACGGAGATTCTCTCCCGTCTCGCCGCGAACCACCTTCACCTTGCTCAATTCGAGCCGTTAAAGGCTACATTACTCGCTCTCAGGGTTCGAAATCCTGACCTCGCACACACGATTCTCCAGACCATCGTCTCTAACGCTGGTAGATTCGAGAATGTCCTCTGGTCACGCTCTTGTTCTTCCCCGTCTCTTTTCGCCTTCCTCTCCACGATCGAGCTTCTCAGATTCGAAAATCCTACTTCGCCTTGGGGGTTCGATTCAGAGACTCTAGGTTTGCGTGCGGATTTCTTGTTGATGGTCCAGGTCTTGATCGACAGAGTTAGGGATGGGAACGAAGGAAACTGTGTACGGGTTTTGCAAGTTTTTTCGGATTTGGGTGTTGAGAGGTTGAGGTTTGATGTTGATACAAGTAGCACTGGAGGAAGCTATATGATTGAAGAAGAGGATGTTGTGGCTTTGAGGAGTATAGTATTGGATTACTCTGACGTTTTCGATGCCTTGTGCTGTAACACTAAGGGGCAACTTAATGGTTCCGAGAGGTGTATGGTGGAGGAAGGTGAGAGAGAAGAACAGGATATGGAGAGAAAGATTGGTCCTCGAGAAGAGGATAACAATAATGTGTTTGCTTTGATACAGATAAATGTTCAGTTAGCACAGTTGGATGCTATGAGAAGAAAATTGGATGAAGGAGATGAGCTCGGGGCGGCTGATCGAATACGCTATCTTCACCTTGATTATGGTGTGGAGAAAGAGAAATATCAGTATGTTGTTGATTTATGCACTCCACAAATACATTAGAGTTTACTGTTCTTAGTCTGGCAATTATTCCCTTGGCATTCTTTTTTTTTTTTTTTGTAAGAATATAGGCAAATCTGGAGAAAGGGTTGATCACGTTCTCTACCTCTGTTTGCTTATTTACTAATACATTTCTTGTTCCTCATATCCAGTTACTATAACTAATCCGGTGAGCATCTTAAGTAAACTCCGAACGTTGGACAGAACATTTTTGACAGAAATACTATGTCCCTTCTTTCCTAGGTGGAGGCGGGTTTGGTTGGCATGTTCTATAAAATTAGACAAGATTTAGATTAAGATAGTCTAGAACAGTTTCCTGTATATGGAAATTCGATAGAGCATTTTCTTTTCTTTTTTGTTGAATATATATCATGGAGGAGTGTCTTATTATAAGACATCAATAAAAAGTAGTTTGTTGAGTGGATTTAGCCTTCTCTGCTTCAAAAAATAAATTTGAACCTCGACTTAGGCAAGGAGTGGAACTCTAGGCTGAGGATTTTAAAACAAAAAGAGAAGCTTTGTAGTCTTTGTTTGGTTGTTTGTTTGTTTGTTTATTTAGGACAGTTTCATTTCATTTTCGTAGGAAAATCTCAAACTGTACAAAATGTTGATGGGATTTTGATGGATGAAGACATCTATGGCCTTGCATATTCAATTCCGTTCATTGCTTTAACTTTTGACTTCCTGCTCCTGGGCGCTTATTTTTGCACATTTAAGAGTATACAACTGAGTATTATTTTGTTTTCTCTTTCTTTTCTGATAGTTCCGTTCTAAAGGCTCTCCTTTCAAGAATTATGAAAAAAAAAGGATGAATATGGTGACTCCTGGCACATGGTGCGCCAGAACTTGCTGTTTATCTATAAGGAAGCTCTCTCTTCTAATTGCGGAGATCTTCTTCAGATGATTCAGGTGGCTATCATTTTCATATAAGTTGATGTACGGGAGCAGTCTCTTTTAAAACGAGGGTTCACATATAAGAATAATCAAGTTGCTTGCATATCCTGCTAATGTGTACTATAGCTCATTATTTGTTGTGTTTACGAACTTAGAAGTGTTTTTTTTTTTCTTGAGTATGTTGGAATTGGAAGCTTGTATATCCAGTTCACATTGTTGTTTATTCAATTGTGAATATTTACCCTAGAGGTAGTTTAGCTAAGTGGTTGGTTTGAGTTAAAGGGTGTGCTTATATGTGCGTTTTGAATATTTATATGCGTGTCTTTGATTTAGTTATCTTGTACTATGATTACGTGATTTATAATGTTTTCCTGTGCAGGGTATTCAAGATGGTTTGCTCGTCCCAGATAACCAGCTACATCTATCTCTCGACAATGACCAAATTCCACCCCCTCTTGAGTGTTTCCGGCGATACCTTGTAGACTTGAAAACCGAGAGAAATATAGAGGACAAAAGTTCCTCGCTGAGCATGGCAGTTAATACTTGCCTCAGAGACATGTATCATTATGCTCGCATTTCTGGATCACATGTGCTTGAGTGTGTGATGTGTGCTGCTTTGTCTTACGTGAAGAAAGAAATGCTTCAGGAGGCTAATGATGTAGGTGGAATAAACTTACATCTTTTCGTACTCATTATCACACTGCAGTATCGTTGGTTGCCTGTTGCTCCATTTAGATTTCCATTTCTCTGTTGGGATCTGAAACCGTCTTCTTCTCATGTGCTACAGGTTCTTACTTTGTTTCCCAGACTTAGGCCATTAGTAGCTTCCATGGGTTGGGATCTGTTGCCTGGAAAAACAGCAGCCCGTAGAAAACTGATGCGGCTACTTTGGTCTAGTAATTCACAAGCAATTCGGTTAGAAGAATCTACTCTTTATGGAAACAATACGGATGAAGTAAACTTTACTCTTTTGCATAGCCTGTTATTTTATACTATATTTTTAGAATATGACAGTGTTAGCCTAACATGAGAATGATCTGAGCAGAAATCTTGTGTGGAAAATCTCTGCGATACATTATGTTATCGGCTGGACCTTGCATCTTTCGCTGCTTATATCAGTTCTGGTAAATCTTGTACTCCAACCGCATCTTTCTTGATGCATGGTAACGTGTCATCTGAGAATAATGATGCGGAGGTGGATCCTTTTGTTGAAAATCTTGTATTGGAAAGGCTTTCTGCGCAGAGTCCACTTCGGGGGTATGACTTTATTAAATTATTCTCTCTACAGAGACTATGTTTATCAGTCTCTCACAGAGGAAAAGTGTTCTAATAAGAATTTGTACAAATGAACATCTCAAGCTAATAATGAGATATTGTGTTGTCAATGGAAAATGTCATTAGATTCACGTGGGCTAGATTCATTTACTTATAGTAAGAATGATGTCTCTCAGGGAACGGTGAAACTTAAATAAGAAGAGAATAGATAACAAGGAGGAAATTGCAGCCTTATTTACTATAGATAACAAAAGTACCTCTGTTGTTGATAGTGGTACTATCAGTAATCGGTTAATTATCATCTGAATGTGCTCTTGCTATTCTTTATCTGAACAAGTTGTAATGGCTTACTGTTATGTAGGTGTTGTTTGATGTTGTTCCGGGCATAAAATTCAAAGAAGCTATATCACTGATTAGTATGCAACCCATTGCTTCAACTGCAGAAGCCTGGAAGAGGTCAGTTCAACCAAAGTTCAAATTGATATGTTGTATACATATACTTCAATCGTTTTCTCCATGCTTCCTCGCATAGTTTTATTAGTGTAGATTCTAACATATGTCCCTTTGACAAAAATTGGTGCCCCTTCGTTTATGCGCACAATAGTTGTTGCATTAGCTTTCTGGTTTTTTTCTGCCTGTTAAGTTCGATGCGGTGTTTTGTATTCTGTGCATTTCTTTGTTTCCGTTTTGCTGGGGTGAGTCGTTCTTAGTCGGTAATTTCACTTTTGATGTCTTTGTACGTTGTAGGATACAAGATATTGAATTGATGCATATGCGTTATGCTTTGGAGGCTATTGTTTTAGCATTAGGTGCAATCGACGAGGTCATTAAAGATGAGACGGATGCTAGTCATCATGTGGTATTTTACTGTTTGAAAGACCTTACCACACATTTGGAGGGCCATTAAAAATGTTCCACGCAAGGTAATGTACCTATATCCATTGCTTCTTTTAAGGAAGTTCGGCCTCTGTTTTTAAATTTTGTAGTAAAACCACCGTGGAAAATATGGAACTGAATACTTTTTAGAATGAGAGAAATAATACGGAAAAAGGTATATTTCATACTACATTTACACGTAGTGTATTTTCTATCAAACATTATATTTTCTTTTCAGTGTGTTAGTCTAAATATTTCTTAAACATGAGGTCATTTTTGTTTGCAGATTACGATGGTCAACATAATTATTTCACTCTTACATGTTGATGATATTCGTCTCAGTTCTACTTCTAGTTTGGATCTTGGCGATCTTACTACAGAAGGGGAAAATGAAAATGTTATATCTTTCACAAGAAAGCTACTCAATGTTTTACGCCGCAATCTTCCATTAGAGCTGATTGAACAAGAGTGTCAACTGGATGGTAATTACAGTGCTGATGGAAGACAGGCTTTAGAATGGAGACTATCGATGGCTAAACATTTTATTGAAGATTGTGAATGGCGGTTATCCATTATGCAGCATCTTTTGCCACTTTCTGAACGCCAGTGGGGTTTAAAGGAGGTTTTAAGTGTTCTAAGGGCGGCTCCTGCAAAGCTACTTAACCTGTGAGTGGAATTCTCTTGCTAATTGCTATGTTTGGAAAAAATGTTAGGCACCTTATTGTCTCGTCTATTTTAACATCGAAAATGTTAGGGAACCAAATCGAGCTTTTACTCTATGATTTTATGTGCCGAAACGTTAAAAGGTCGCACTGCTAATCATATTACATTTAAATTAATGTCAGCGTGTATATGCATGCAAATATTGAATATTTCTTTTGATGAGAGCTGTGCTGATGAAATAGTTTATCAATAAAACTTCTCTTCAAGGTGCATCTATGTTTTGTGTATCATTCGTTACTTGTTCCCGTTTTGTGTCTCTGCCTGAGTTCCTATATTAAATTGTCTTGAGTTATACTTTGCTTCCTCATGCCACTTCTTTAAGGCACAAAATCTATTTCTGCAGCTGCATGCAAAGAGCTAAGTATGACATTGGAGAGCAGGCAGTTCATCGGTTTGCGTTATCAGCAGAGGACAAAGCTACTCTTGAATTAGCTGAATGGGTGGATAATGCCTTCAAGAGAACATTGGTATCTTCCGTTATATTACATCACTTTTCTTTCATATGTATCACCTTGTATCTATCTACTTTTCGCATAATGATATTAGTGTATTCTGATTTGAGACCTCTTTCTCCTGCCTTGAGGATTGTATATTATATAATGTTCCCGTGTTTTTGTAGAAGCTCATTGGGATGCATTTATTCACGTGTATCTTTATTTCTTATTATTCTCAGGTAGAAGATGTGATGTCTCGTACTGCTGAGGGAGCATCTGCGGTGCAAAATTTGGATTTGTGTTCTCTAGCTTCTCAATTGAGTCCATTGGCTATGGTATGTCCTCACCGTTTAGATTCTGATAGGACTACCCTCTAATTACTTGCCTTGCACACCACTAAGCAAGTTTTACGTTACCTTTTTAATGCCAGATTCTACTATGCATAGATGCGGCTACTTCTTCTGCCAAATCTACAACAATTTCCAAACAATTATTGGATAAGGCAAGCAGTGTTCTTAATTTCCATGTACTTTAACTTGGTCTATAGACAGTAACCGTTTGCTTACCTTTGGATTCTTAATTGTACTTGGTCTCTGTTCCCAGTTTGGAATCTTCTACTGTTTTGCTGCACATTTTAGTAAAGTATATATTGGGAATCTGGTTTAACATCCTTATACATTTTTGTATTGCTTTTTGGACAAAGCAAGCAGGTTTTTTTTTTTTTTTTTTAGGGGGTGGGGCAATAATATGAGTTTAAACTGAGGCATGGTGTGCATACATGTCTCGACAGTGTACCGTGTCTAATATAGTGTCTGGTTGTTGCTAAGATGTGCTTACTTTGTACGCAGTCTCAAGTTATGTTATCCGAAATATATCCTGGAGGATCTCCAAAGGTGGGGTTTACTTACTGGGATCAGGTCCACGAAGTTGCAATAATTTCTGTATTGCGAAGGATCTTAAAGCGTCTGCAGGAACTCCTGGAACAGGTCAATCTTCAAGTTGCATAAAAGGCACAACTTTCGTCAAGTTTAATATGCTACTATCGTTTTTTTTTTTGCCAAAATTTTGAATTGGTTAATATGGGACGGTCCTATGAGATATTAGAGCACCTCCATCGGTTAAGGACCCCCATGGGTCCTTAACTTTTTTTTTTTTTTTTTTTTCGATTTTTTTTAAAAAAAAAAAAAAAATTAAAAATCAACCAATCGTGGGCCGCCACGTGTCAGTGGGGTCCGCGAAATAGTGCAAGGACCGCTCCTTAAATTGGAGTTTTTAGGAGAGGTCCTTAACAAAAGTGGTGGGGCCCGCCACCACTTTTTGTTAAGGACCCCTACTAAGGAGTGCTGATGGAGGTGCTCTTATTGCCTAGTACAAATAGTAACCGTGATGATATTATTATTATTATTATCATTTTTTGCCTGGATGCTTAAGAGAGGGAAATGCTGTTATGATTTTAGAAGTATGTGGGTGCAGAAATCTACTGTTTTTTACCATGTTATTCTCTCCCATTACAGAGGAAGCTTTTGTAAATCCTGCATTTATGTGTATATTTGAATTTCTAAGCGCTCAAAAACATGTTAAGGTCTTTATTCTTAGTTTTTTTACTACTCTACTGAACGCTCATGTTTCAGGATAACCCTCAAAATCTTCAAGCCAGTTTTAGTGGAGATACCATCATTTCATCTGCCACGAAATCTCATCGACATGGTCAAAAAGATCGCGCTCTTGCAATGCTACATCAAATGATTGATGATGCTCATAAGGGCAAGCGACAGTTCCTGAGTGGTATTTTCTTTGTTTTTTTTCCTTTTCTATTTTCCTCTCTATCCGTTCTTGATGTAGTATGTGATTGAGTTGTCTGCTCTTTACTAGTTATGTATTTTTTTAGCCTTTCATGAGTTCTAACTGGTCTTGTAATGAACAATAGGAAAGCTTCACAACCTAGCTAGAGCAATCGCTGATGAAAAACCAGAAGCAGACATACTCAAAGGGGACGCAAGAGACATGAATTTTGACAAGGATCGAGTTCTTGGTCTTGGGCTAAAACATAAGAAGCAAAGTCCTTCTGGTTCAGCAAGTAGAGATGTGGATGGAAATCATGTTTCACATGAAAGCGAAGAGAAGGGAAAGAGGTCATTTGGCCCATTTAGCAACAAAACCTCTACTTATCTGTCTCAGTTTATACTCTATATTGCTGCTATTGGTGACATAGTAGACGGCACTGATACAACCCATGATTTCAACTTTTTCTCTCTTGTTTATGAATGGCCTAAAGACGTAAGTATTTCTTGGCTTTTTCTCACGCTATCTGTCATTTGTACTGTTTCTTTGTCATTCATACTCGTGGACCAGTGGTCTAATCCTGTCATTCTACTTTATTTGAAGAAAACTACCTAGATTCGCTGTGCTTGCTTCTGTTGACTCTAGCATTTTATTTCATGATTAGTGACATCTTAAGATCCTATGATGTTCTGTTTAATATTATTGGCCTCTGAGTGGTAATTACTAAACATGTATCGCAGCACGAGTTGACAGTAAATCCAATGCTCTTTCTGGGCATTGATCTGTTTGTAACCTTTTACTGTTGGTTCATGTTGCAGTTATTGACGCGCCTTGTGTTTGATCGAAGTAGCACAGATGCGGCTGCCAAAGTCGCTGAGGTCATGTCTGCTGATTTTGTTCATGAAGTAATATCTGCGTGTGTTCCCCCAGTTTATCCTCCACGTTCTGGTCATGGATGGGCTTGTATCCCCGTCATTCCAACCACTACATATTCTCACTCAGAGAGTAAAGTGCTGTCTCCTTCAAAAGAAGCTAAACCCAACTGTTATGTCCGTTCCTCAGCAACACCTGGTGTCCCTCTGTATCCTCTTCAGTTGGATGTAATCAGACATTTGGTAAAAATATCTCCAGTGCGAGCAGTTTTAGCTTGCGTATTTGGTGGGAGCATATTGTACAATGGCAGTGATTCTGTTATCTCGAGCTCCTTGAACGATGAGTTCACAAGTTCTCCTGATGCAGACAGATTGTTTTATGAATTTTCTCTTGATCAGTCTGAGAGGTACTGTCAAGCCAACGTATTCTTCAACTTAAAAATCAATCTAGTTCCTATGTTCCATCATATTTTGTGATAATTTTCTTCTTCTTCTTCTTCTTCTTCTTCTTCTTCTTCTTCTTCTTCTTCTTCTTCTTCTTCTTCTTCTTCACAGGTTTCCCACTTTAAACCGATGGATACAAATGCAGACCAACCTTCATCGAGTTTCTGAATTTGTCGTGACACCTAAGCAAAAACCTGATGACGCACGGATTACACCTGATGAAAGAACAGCGATCAAGAGACTTCGTGAACATGACAGTGAGTCGGAATCGGATGCGGAAGAGGCTTTTTCCAACAATATTCGACCAGCATTGACACACTACAGTGCTCGTGATGGTGGATCCTTTGAAACTGGAGCTAGTAGAACTGATCCTACAGTTTTCCTTTCTTTTGATTGGGAGAATGAAGGACCATATGAAAATGCTGTAAATAGGTATGCCGGTTTCTTCTTTGGGTTCGTTAGCCTGTGAAAAAGTTCTCTAAGCGTTCGTTTGATTGGAATTTTGCTAGATTAATTGGTGAAGGAAAACTAATTGATGCTTTAGCACTTTCGGACCGCTTCTTGCGGAATGGGGCTTCCGATTGGTTACTTGAGCTCCTAATCAGAAGTAGAGAAGAAACTCCTTCAACATTGGGACGATCTCAGGGATATGGAAGTCAGAGGATCTGGAGCAACAGTTGGCAGTATTGCCTGCGGCCAAAGGATAAACAGCTGGCAGCGACACTCGCTCTTAAGTAAGTAAACCACCATGAAGTGCACAATCCTTTTCTGTGCCATTTGGGTTGAGAGCCAAAGATTTGTTTACGGATTATGTTTAGAAAGACTTTTCTGTTTCTTTATTCCTGGAGAGATAAGATAAATTTAGTATTGGAATATAAGAATCAATTGGTCTAGCTCTCTGATATGAACAACTAGGAACATATGAGCAAAATCAACTTTGATGATAAAGTCTTGGCCCCTAAATCTTAATGTGGTGAGGCAATGGTGAGGCAGAGATGTAGAATGAATTGAAAGTGGTGTGTTAGAGGATTTCACTGAGCGGTTCGTTACACCGAGTATCTTGATTCTATGGATATGTTTTGTATGATTAATATTGCAACGTGCTTTCTGTAAAAGTTTCCCGATGTTTCGGTTGCTTAATTAATGCCTTACCATGTTTTTTGCTAAGTGTATTTGACACCTGTGATTCCTTGGTGATCTTTAAATGCGTCAGGCTAAGACAATCATTCTTGCTATACCTACGCTTAAATCTGCTCATTATTGTTTGAACTTGTTGTTTATAACCGTGTAAACGCATGTATAATGTGGGATTTAGGGTGTTAGTAGACTGAGAAATATGAATTAATTGTCATCTTATTACAAACGGCTTGCAGTTTAGTTCTGTCGTGGATCAGTTTCCATGTTTTGGTACGTCTGTTTCCAGGTATATGGATGTTGACATGAAGAAATCATGGATCCCTAAAACATGGTTCCCAAAATTATGGACCTTGTTTATGGGAGCTCATGAATTCATGGATCCTTAAAACATGGTTCCCAAAATCATGGACCTTGTTTATGGGAGTTCATGAATTCATGGACCTTGTTTATGGAAGATGTCTTTTGTATTCTCTATATATTACAATGTATTTGCAAAGAAATTAATCAAGGAAATAAGTTTCTCTCCTTCTTATTCTTATTTGTTCTTGAGTGTTCTTGAGTGTTCTTGAGTGTTCATACTCTTTCTCTTCATAAATCATCAATTCTAACATGGTATCAGAGCTTTAAGCTCCTACTTCATTCCGCAAACCTTCTCTATCCTTCTCCTTTA
This sequence comes from Moricandia arvensis, assembly GCA_905132765.1. Lineage (NCBI taxonomy): Eukaryota > Viridiplantae > Streptophyta > Magnoliopsida > Brassicales > Brassicaceae > Moricandia > Moricandia arvensis. The sequence continues at coordinate 17,594 of CAJHQP010001111.1, forward strand.
TTCAGCAAAGCTTTTATGTTATTCTCATTCCGCAAATCATAAAAATGGAGAAGGAAAACATAATTTCCGTGACCCTTGAGGGTCCTAATTATCTCTCATGGTCAAGAGTGGCCAGAATCACCTTGGGATGTCATGGACTTTGGGACAGCCATATCATGAAGGCTGGAACTTCAAAGAGGATGACTGAAGAAGATAGATACGTGAACAACCACAACCAATGGGTTCAAGAAGACCAACAAGCTCTGGCTCTCATCTGTAACTCCTTGTCAAAACCAATCCTGAAGATCAATTCTCACATCAAAACCGCCAAGAGACTATGGGAGAGTCTTCAAACCGCTTATGGGTGTTTATGGGAGAGTCTCCAAACCATCTATGAGAACGACCGGTTCCTCAGCTTTCTCCTACACCTAGACTCATCATTCAACACACTGATAAAGAATTTCTTTACTGGAAGAAAGATTTCATGCCTAGATGATGGTGATCCTCTCAAAGGCCAGCCGGATAAATGTAAACCCAAGGAGCAGCAAGCAATTCAAGGGAGAACCATGTATTCTGCTCACATGGGTGATTCAACTGAAGACATGTGGAGAAATCAAGTTGGTACGACCTCATCTGATGATTTTGTGACCAGAAAAGACGCCAATTCCTTTATCTGGAGCACTGTCTTGGCTCTCATTGCTTCCAAGAAGGCTGGTACACATTCTCTTGACTCTAAACCTATCATAATAGATTCAGGAGCAAGCCATCACATGATTTGTGATAGGAACTTGATTAGTAATATCCAGCCTGCCGTAGGGAATGTAGTCATAGCAAATGGTGATAAGGTGAAGATAGAAGGGATAGGGAACCTTAAAGTGTTTGATAAGGAATCTACTGCCTTGTATATGCCTGGATTTTCATCTAACTTGTTATCAGTAAGAAGGGCTACGATTGATTTGGGCTGCCAAGTTGTGTTCAGACCAGATGAAGTTGAGTTTCAAGACCTGAAGACAGGAAAGGTCATTGGAAAAGGGCACAACCATCAGCAGATGTATCATCTTGAGAGGAATATGGTGCCAGAATCATCTATGCCTCACTGCCTGGCTAGCACCGTTAATGGCGCTGAGAACACAATATGGCATGCCAGATTGGGACATCCCCATACGAGAGCTCTAAACCTGATATTCCCTGGAGTGGTGTCTAAGAATGAAGAGTGTGAAGCCTGCATATTGGGGAAGCATTGTAGGACAGTCTTTCCACGGTCTGGCACCACCTATGAGAGTTGCTTTGACTTGGTTCACTCTGATGTATGGACGGCTCCATGTGTGTCAAGGGAGAATCACAAATACTTTGTCACCTTCATTGATGAAAAATCCAAATACACTTGGTTGACACTGATTCAGTCCAAGGATAGGGTGTTAGACGCCTTCAAGAATTTCCAAGCTCATGTCTCCAACCACTTCAATGCCAAGCTGAAGATCCTCAGATCAGACAATGGTGGAGAATACACAAGTCATGCATTCAAACAGTACCTGGCTCAACATGGAATTATTCATCAAACAAGCTGTCCATATACTCCTCAACAAAACGGAGTTGCTGAAAGGAAGAACAGACACCTGATGGAGGTAGCCAGATCAATGATGTTCCACACCAATGTTCCAAAGAGATTCTGGAGTGATGCGGTGGTGACTGCTACTTATCTGATCAATAGGACTCCAACTCAAGTCCTCAAAGATCTATCACCGTTTGAAGTCCTTAACCAGACTAAGCCGGCTTTGAACCACTTACGGGTGTTTGGATGTCTCTGCTTTGTGCTGATACCAGGGGAGCAGAGAAACAAACTGGATGCCAGGAGCACAAAAGCGATGTTCATTGGCTACTCTCCAACACAAAAGGGGTATAAGTGCTATGATCCAGTAGCCAGAAAAGTTTTAATATCAAGGGATGTGAAGTTTGTGGAAACAAAGGGATATTATGAGGTGAAGAATTGGGATGATCTGAGGGACTTACCGCAATCAGAAAGAGCCACAAACCTCAGAATCATTTTGGAGAACTTCGGCATTGGCATGTCTCCAGCAACTCAAGAAACAGGAAGGAATATCCCTGAAGCTACTGCACCTGTTCCAGAAGCTGTAGTTGAAGAAGATGTGATTAATGAAAATGAAAAAATTGCCCATCCTGACCCTGAAAGGGGGAATCAACAAAAAAGCTCATGATCAGGATGAGACCAAATCAGAATCAGTTCCTGAGACTCAAGATCAAGTTCCAGAAGAAACAAATGAGGCAGCACCTGATCAGATACAGCCTTTGCGAAGGAGCACAAGAATCAGGCAACCGAAAGTCTACTTTAATGCTAAAGCTGTGGCACATCCAGTGAGTGCAGTATGCTCGCTTGTTCAATATCCAGAAGAACATCAGTCTTCATTGGAGAATTGGATCAAGAGTACATCCCAAACACCTATGAAGAGGCAATGCAAGACAAAGAATGGAGAGAGTCTGTTGAAGAAGAGATCAATGCCATGATCAAGAACAACACCTGGTATGAGACTGAGCTTCCAAGAGGAAAGAAAGCTGTGACCAGCAGACTCTTGCATACCATCAAGTATCTTGCAAATGGAAAGCCAGAAAGGAAGAAAACCAGACTGGTAGCAAGAGGATACACACAAGTGTATGGAGAAGATTATCTAGACACGTTTGCACCAGTGGCGAAGCTTCATACAATCCGGATACTCATCTCATTGGCAGTGAACCTAGAGTGGGATCTTTGGCAAATGGATGTAAAGAATGCTTTTCTACAAGGTGAACTAGAAGATGAAGTATACATGAGACCACCTCCGGGAATGGAAGAGATGGTAAAGCCAGGAAATGTCCTCAGACTCAGAAAGGCGATCTATGGCTTGAAGCAATCACCAAGAGCTTGGTACCACAAACTAAGCACTACATTGAATGGAAGAGGATTTGTGAAGTCTCAAGCGGATCACACACTCTTCACTCTCACCAGCAAGTCCGGGATTATTGTGATCCTAGTCTATGTGGACGACATCATCATTACTGGTAGTGACAAGGAGGGGATCAGTGCCACCAAGACATTCCTCAAGACCGCATTTGACATCAAGGATTTAGGTGAACTGAAGTACTTCCTCGGGATTGAGATGTGCAGATCAAAGGAGGGGTTGTTCATGTCCCAAAGAAAATATACTTTGGATATTCTAAAGGAGGCAAGAGATCTTGGAAGAAGACAAGCCAAGACACCACTTGAAGAGGGCTACAAGACACTGCGAGAGGGGGAGTATGAAGATACTCCATTTGAAGATGTCAAGCAATATAGGAGAATTGTTGGGAAGCTGATCTATCTAACCATTACCCGGCCAAATGTTTGTTTTGCAGTAAATCAGGTTAGCCAGCACATGCAAAATCCCAAGGTTCATCACTGGAACATGGTGGAGAGAATCCTAAGATACTTAAGGGAGGCTCCGGGTCAAGGCGTATGGATGGCTTGCAACAGAAACACTGAGGTTGTTGGATACTGTGATGCAGATTGGGCTGGAGACAGAACAGACAGAAGATCAACTACCGGCTATTGCACATTCATTGGAGGAAATTTGGTTACATGGAAAAGTAAGAAGCAGAAGGTTGTGTCTTGCTCAAGTGCAGAAGCAGAGTACAGATCAATGAGGAAATTAACCAGTGAACTCATCTGGATAAAGAGTCTTCTAGGCGACTTGGGGATTGAGATCACCAACCCCATGACCATGCATTGTGACAACCAAGCCGCAATACACATTGCGTCCAATTCAGTCTTCCATGAGAGGACAAAACACATAGAAGTAGACTGCCACAAGGTAAGACAAGCAGTAGAGCAGCAAGTGATCCTCCCATGCTACACAAGGAGTGAAGATCAACTGGCGGACATCTTCACCAAGGCGGCCAGCAGCAAAGTTTATGAGTCCATTCTTCCAAGACTAGGACTCATAAACCTTCCATGTCAGTGATCCCCTCACCATGGAGTGTTCTACTCTTTTTCCTTTGCTTGGTTTTTATCCCAAGTGGTTTTTCCAAGTAAAGGTTTTAATGAGGGAATACTTCATGGCTTTCCAAGCTTGACTTGTTCCATATGGTCAAGCTTGAGGGGGAGTGTTGACATGAAGAAATCATGGATCCCTAAAACATGGTTCCCAAAATTATGGACCTTGTTTATGGGAGCTCATGAATTCATGGATCCTTAAAACATGGTTCCCAAAATCATGGACCTTGTTTATGGGAGTTCATGAATTCATGGACCTTGTTTATGGAAGATGTCTTTTGTATTCTCTATATATTACAATGTATTTGCAAAGAAATTAATCAAGGAAATAAGTTTCTCTCCTTCTTATTCTTATTTGTTCTTGAGTGTTCTTGAGTGTTCTTGAGTGTTCATACTCTTTCTCTTCATAAATCATCAATTCTAACAATGGATACGTGGGAGCTTGATGCAGCCTTAAATGTTCTTACAATGTGTAGTTGCCATCTCTTAGAAAGCGACCCCAGTTAGCTATGAGGTACATGTGTTTCTTTCGGTTCTAGATTCATGCGTGTAACTTGAGTTCCCAATAACCTTGGAATCATTAATTGAGACCTATGTTTCCTCATTCTTCTTTGTCCATCTAGGTGTTGCATAGGAGAAAAACTCTGCAGAAGTACAGCCACATACTTTCTGCAGATGATCGCCATAATAGCTGGCAAGAGGTAATGTTTCTCCTCTTTTGCTTGAGATCAATGTTTGGCTCTTGGTATGGGTCTCTCTCAAAATTCTGAATGGGAAACAGGTAGAAGCCGAATGTAAAGAAGACCCTGAAGGCTTGGCTTTAAGATTGGCTGGGAAAGGAGCTGTTTCCGCTGCTCTGGAAGTTGCTGAAAGTGCAGAATTATCAATAGATCTTAGAAGAGAATTACAAGGACGACAGCTTGTAAAGCTTCTAACCACTGATCCACTCAATGGTGGTGGTCCTGCAGAAGCGTCTCGATTTCTTTCTTCACTTCAAGACTCCGCTGATGCACTACCAGTGGTGATGGGTGCAATGCAGTTATTGTTAACTTTTTTTTTTTTTTTGATTCATCAATATGAATCTCAAACCATATGATTATCTATTTGAATAGACAAAAGGGAAAACATACCTTGTGAATCCATGATTCAATGATCTATGGCAAGAGAATGGATCTTCCAATGCAAAACTTTTTTCTTATGACCTTAGCTCTCCATTGATGGGATATGGAGATTTCCACTTATTTTCAAGTTAGGTTGCATTGGGGACCATAACCCATGATGAAGAATTAATTTCTAGTTCAACCCTTCACTAAACTAGAAATTAAATAAGGCATCCACATGTAATGTTTCATAACATTTTATGCCCAAAATAATTAATGGTCCTATCACATTATTCCTTAACATATGTGACTCAACCAAATTAACCAAAATAATCTTACAATCTCCCACTGAGTCATATATGTGCCTTAGAATGTGATAGACTTAATGAGCGCTCTTTATGCCATTAATTCTGGGAGCATAAACAATCTTGTCCATTGATTATATCAACATAGGATCATGGTGGCTTTCGTTACATTACTTTCGTAACTAAACTTTCCATGATCACAATATCAATACAGCCAAATGACATAGATCAATTATGAAACATGTGGCATGAAAATCACATGAAGTGTGGTCTGTATATGTCGATTTTCAACTGGTCCTACTTTAGTGAGATCAACTTAACCTTATGGTACAAAGTGTATGCCGAAGACTTTAAACTTTATTTCTGATCAGAAAGTGTGTATTATACAACAAAAACATGGAACAAAAACCAAATTACAAACTCCCACTAAACCGAATGATCCCCAAACACCAAAATACCCATATGAGCAGTATGCTCATGAAAGACCTTAGGCACAATTCCTTTTGTAAGAGGATCCGCAATCATAGAGTTTGTCCCTAAGTGTTCTATGGTAAACTTTCCACTTTGCACCCATTCTTTAACAACTCGGTATTTGATGTCTACAAACTTAGACTTTACCGAACTTCTATTGTTGTTGGAATACATAACGGCTGCCTTATTGTCACAATACAACTTGAGGGGTCTTTCTATTCCTTCAAGAATCCTTAAACATGTGACAAAATTCCTTAGCCAAATTCCCTGAAGTGATGCCTCGTAGACTGCTACTAATTCTGCTGCCATTGTGGATGATGTTACGAGTGATTGCTTAGCACTACGCCAAGAGATCGCTCCACCGGCTAACAGAAAAACATAACCTAATGTAGACTTTCTACTGTCTTGGCATCCCGCAAATCAGAGTCAGAATACCCAATGATCTCCATATTATCTGATCTCTGGTACGTGAGCATACGGTCTTTTGTTCTCTGCAAGTACCTCATGACCCTTTTGGTTGCTTTCCAATGGTCCATGCCCGGATTACTTAAGTATCTGCCCAACACTCCAACTATGTACTCTATATCCGGACGCGTACAAACTTGAGCATACATAAGACTCCCTACTGCTGAAGCATAAGGGATACTTTGCATCTCCTCAATTTCCAGTTTTCCTTTAGGGCATTGTTCGAGACAAAACTTGTCTCCCTTAGCGATTGGGGTATCTCCTGGTTTGCAATCATGCATGCCAAATCTTTTAAGAACTTTATTGATATAGCTCTTTTGTGACAATCCAAGAATTCCTCGAGGGCGATCTCGATGAATCTCGATCCCTAATACAAAAGATGCCTCACCAAGATCTTTCATCTCAAAATTTTCCTTAAGAAATCTCTTGGTTTGAACCAGCATGCTAATATCGTTAGTGGCCAGAAGTATGTCATCGACATATAAAACCAGGAAAATACATTTACTCCCACTGAACTTTTGATACACACAATCATCAACCAAATTCACCTCAAAACCAAAGGAGGTGATGATCTTATGAAATTTATGGTACCATTGACGGGAATCTTGTTTTAGCCCATAGATGGATTTCTTTTAATTTGCAAACCATATTTTTTGCATCACCTAAGGCAAAATGTTCTGGTTGCACCATATAAATCGTCTCTTCAATGTCTCCATTGAGAAACGCTGTCTTAACATCCATCTGATGAAGCTCTAAATCATAATGTGCAACAAGAGCCATGATTATCCTAAAAGAATCCTTTGAAGATACCGGAGAGAAGGTTTCTTTATAGTCAATCCCCTCTTTCTGAGTATAACCTTTAGCCACTAGACGAGCCTTATATTGCGAAATATTACCATTCGAATCCCTCTTAGTTTTAAATATCCATTTACAACCAATGGGTTTCTTTCCTTCTGGTAATTTAATGATTTCCCAAACCTCATTGTCTAACATAGACTTATACTCTTCATTTGCTGCCTCAGTCCACTTATCCGACATGGAACAACTCATAGCCTGGTGGAAGGTGATGGGATCATTTTCCGAAAGAGTTTGATTTTCCTCATGTTCCATCAAAAATACTATGTAATCATCTGGAATAGCATTTCTCTTTATTCGGGTGGATCGCCTAAGAGCAATTTGATCTTGTTGCACTAGTTCTTGAGGATTTTGAGTTTGACCTTCATGTACGATATCATCGACAACCTGAGTTGGAGGAAGGACTTCATTATCAACTTGAGGATCCAAATTTACTTCATCAGAAGTAACTATACGAATCGGTATAGGTATTTGAGCCGATTCTTCCTCAAAGATGATATCCTTAACCTTATTTCTCCCCCCAAAATCAATATCCTCAAAGAACTTAGCTGTTCCTGTCTCAAAAATATTCTTAGCAGTGGGATCGTAAACTTATACCCTCTTGAGCGTTCCGAATAACCAATAAAGTAGCTGCTAATGGTTCTTGAGTCCAGTTTCTTTTCATATGGCTTATAAGGCCTTGCCTCAGCTGGACATCCCCATATTCGAAGGTGCTTAAGACTAGGCTTGCGCCCAGTCCAAAGCTCATAAGGGGTCTTAGCAGTTGCTTTAGTTGGCACCCTATTAAGAATGTATGCTGCAGTCTTTAGTGCCTCTCCCCAAAGTGATTCTGGTAAGGAGGAATGACTAATCATACTCCTCACCATGTCTTTAATAGTGCGATTCCTTCTCTCAGACACACCATTCATGCTAGGAGAACCTGGCATGGTGTATTGAGGCACTATACCACACTCCTCTAGGTATCTGGCAAACGGTCCTGGACGTTGTTCACCTGAACCATCATACCGACCATAGTATTCGCCACCACGATCAGATCTGACAGACTTTATCCTTCGGTCAAGTTGGTTCTCAACCTCAGCTTTAAAACTTTTTGAACACGTCCAAAGATTCCGATTTCTCATGAATAAGAAACAAATATGCATATCGAGAATAATCGTCAATGAATGATATAAAATATTGTTGACCATTCCAAGAAGCCGTAGGAAAAGGTCCCCAAATATCCGTATGTATCAATTCAAGGACTTCCGTAGCTCTATATGCACCCCAATTTCTTATGCTTGGTCTGTTTTCCTTTAATGCAATCCACACATATATCACAATCCGTGAACTTTATGGAACTCAATATACCATCTGACACAAGACGCTCAACTCTATTTCTAGAGATGTGACCTAGGCGTTGATGCCAAAGAGTTCCTGAATTTGCATCTTCAAACTTTCGTTTAGTACCTCTTGATTCAACACTTAAACTTTCATCTTTAGAGTTTATAGTGTCAAGCATATAAAGACTGTGATTTTCCAAAAGTTTACCGCGTTCCAACAAGTTTTGAATTTAAAGACAAGTAGCGGTTCCGTTCTCAATTAGACAAGAATAACCTGATCTGTCTAACCAAGGACCGGAAACCAAATTACGTCTAAAAGACGGTACAACAAAGGTGTCTTTCAAATCCAGAAAATGACCAGAAACAAAAAACAATCTAAAATGCGCAATTGCCTCCACTTGCACCGGACTCCCATTAGCCACATGAATGCGTCTTTCAGCATCATTTGGGGTTCGATAGCTCAGGCAACCCTGAAGTGAAACACTAATGTTAGTAGTAGCACCAGAATCTAACCACCAAGTGTTTCTAGGTACTTCAACTAAGTTCATTTCTGAGCAAACCAAAGCAAGGAACATACCTTTCTTAGCACGCCAAGCGTGATATTTAGGGCAGTCCTTCTTTATGTGTCCACCCTTCCTGCAAAAGAAACATGTATCTTCAACCTTAGCATGTTTCTTTGGGTAGGACCCTTAGCAGCATTATCCTTAGTGGGCTCAATTTTCTTTCTTTTGCCATGTCCCTTAGAGGTGTAAACCATATGAGAACTTTCGGTCCTTTCTTGTTTCATCCTCTCTTCCTCTTGCACACAATATGCAATGAGCTCGTTAAGAGACCATTGCTCCTTCTGTGTGTTATAACTTGAATTTCAGCTGACTGAACTGAGGAGGAAGAGAGTTCAAGACAAAGTATATGAGCAATTCAGCCGGAAGCTCAGTCTTAAGTGTCTTGAGTTTCGAAACAATGTTGGACATTTCCAAAATGTACTCCCTTATTTTTCCATTGCCGTGGTACCTCATTGTACTAAAGCGATGCAAAAGCATGCTAATTTCCGCCTTATCGCTTCTTGCGAAACGTGAATCCATCTCGGCAAGGAACTGTTTGAGATCATTGATCTCCTCACCACCTCTAAAGGCTTCTGGAATGGTGTCCTTAATGATCATCAAACCAATGCGATTAGAACGCTCCCACTTCTCATGAACAGCCTTATATTCCGAAGTGCTGTCATCCGTAGGAGAAGAAGGTTTGTCCATCCTGAGCGCAAGGTCAAGATCCATACACCCAAGAACAATCTTCACTTTACTTTTCCATTCCGAAAAATTTGAACCTGTAAGAATCGGAATGGATCCTAAGTTGGCAGATAAAGTAGCTGAAACGAGAGAACAAAAAACTGAGTTAACTCAATATCCGAAGAAATCAATGATAAATTTTAACTGATTATACTTCCCATCCAAGATACCAAATGTAACATCAATATCAAGTCTTTGGACAGTAATATTGACTACTAGCAGTATTCTTGTAATAACAATCAAATATTGACAATAATCCACGATAAACAATAAACCTTCATTTGAGCCGATTTATTATTCACATGTTGAAACCTTATAATTGTCATGTATTCATCATCATAATTGTATGTACAATTCGGCCAAAAATTAAGTCTTCCTTTGGGCCGACTTAACATTCGCATGAATATTGCACACACGTATATATGTAAATTCCGGCCAAACACAACCTTCCTTTGGGCCGATTAAATATTCACCATGAACTTACATATATACTTCCTTTAATAATTCTCATGAAAAATCTTCTCAAGAGAGGTCTTCCTTTGGGCCGACATCTTGATTAATTAACAAATCAAATTATTAAAGATGTATAATCAAATTTATTAATTGATTTAAAGCTGAATTTTATTCTTGCATAAACATATAAGTAAACGTATGTAGGTTCTTTATGCAAGAATACTTAAGCGGCAGAGTGGTTGGAGTCAGCAAAGGAGGTGCCAGCTATAGTCACGCGACCTGGGTTCGAATCCCAGCTACAAAACTGGCCCAACTGATTTAAAACATAAGAAACTGGGCCAAAATAATTAAATTCGAAGGCCCAGAATAATTAATTAAATCAGAAACTGTATTTGGGCCAAAATTATTCGCAGGCCCATAATAATTAATTAAATTTGGACCAAATAACTAATAGGCCCATCACGAATTTGCTTCCAACTTTGTGAATCCTCAAACACATTTTTTTAGTTTTAACATCTAAAAAACAGATCTAATACTAAATCTGGAAAAAATTGTTCCACAAAAAAATTCAAAAATTTTCAACAAAATTTCAGAAAGTATAAACCTTATGAACAATATTTTTCCATCAATAAAACCTTAAACCTTATTTAGATATAAATCTTAAACATAGATAACAATCAAAGATCTATATCTAACATGCATGATCCCAAAATTCAACATAAACTTTAGAGAAAAAAAATCAGATTGAACAATCCAATATTTTCACATAATAATTAAATTCGAATTCAAAATATAAACTTTAGATTAAATTCGAAATTATTTTAGATCCAAATAGAAAATCAATATGGTGGCTCTTGATACCATTTGTTAACTTTATTTTCTTTATGATTCATCAATATGAATCTCAAACCATATGATTATCTATTTGAATAGACAAAAGGGAAAACATACCTTGTGAATCCATGATTCAATGATCTATGGCAAGAGAATGGATCTTCCAATGCAAAACCTTTTTTCTTATGACCTTAGCTCTCCATTGATGGGATATGGAGATTTCCACTTATTTTCAAGTTAGGTTGCATTGGGGACCATAACCCATGATGAAGAATTAATTTCTAGTTCAACCCTTCACTAAACTAGAAATTAAATAAGGCATCCACATGTAATGTTTCATAACATTTTATGCCCAAAATAATTAATGGTCCTATCACATTATTCCTTAACATACGTGACTCAACCAAAATTAACCAAAATAATCTTACAGTTATTACCTGACCTTCGTTCAAACAGCTCCTGGTAACAACGTTTTTTCTTCTTTTTTATTTTTTCATAACATTGCGATGATATATTTTCTTTTTGAGTTTAGAAAAATGTTTGTTTCGTCTTCTCTGTAGGTCCATTTCTTTCTGAAGCGAAGAGATAGCAATCTGTCGGATCTGGAAGTGTCCCGGCTTAATTCCTGGGCTTTAGGTCTGAAAGTGTTAGCTGCCTTGCCACTTCCTTGGCAACAGAGATGTTCTTCGCTTCATGAGCATCCCCATTTAATATTTGAAGCTCTGCTGATGAGAAAACAATTACAATATGCCTCTCTGGTATATCTAGAGACAATGTTTTTCGAATCTTCCATTACTTTGATTTCGTTACTCTGCTGCATATTATCTCTATTATTGTGGATGCACCTCTGTTACTCTCTTGTTCATGTCTATATATCTTTTGAAAAGGTGATTTCCTTTGAACTTTCTTGCTTTTATGTTCCTTCAGATACTCAGAGAGTTCCCAGCATTAAGAGATAACAATGTTATCATGGCCTATGCAGCAAAGGCTATTGCTGTTACAGTTAGCCCACCGCCCAGAGAACCTCGAAAAAACTGTGTCTGCATCACGGTTAAAGCAAAAGCAAAGAGCAGGGCCAGCAAAACCATCCTTCACTAGTAGTTTAAGCAATTTTCAGAGAGAGGCCCGAAGAGCATTTTCATGGGGACCACGCAATGCTGAAAACAGGATTACGTCAAAGGATGTTCGCAAAAGGAAGAGTTCTGGGCTGGGGGCACCTGAGAGAGCTGCTTGGGAGGCGATGACAGGTATTCAAGAGGACCAGGGATCATCTTATTCGGCAGATGGGCAAGATAGACTACCTTCTGTTTCCATTGCAGAAGAATGGATGTTAACTGGGGAAACAAGCAAAGATGAAGCTGTACGTGTATCTCACAAATATGAAAGCACCCCCGATATTGTTCTCTTCAAGGTATTGCTATCTTTATTTACACGTGTGGCAATAACTGTGATCTTCGGTTTTTATGACACTGCTCTTCTTTTAGGCTCTGCTATCACTTTGTTCTGATGAGCTAGTATCAGCAAGAACTGCAATTGACTTATGCATCAATCAAATGAAGAACGTATTGAACTCCAAGAAGTTATCAGAGGCTGCATCTGTTGAAACAATTGGCCGAGCATACCATGCAACGGAGGCATTTGTGCAGGTATGATCTTTTTCAATTAAATGCTTTTGTTTGAATCATATTTGGAGGGTGTATTTTATATCAGGAGTTCAGGACTATACATGGTCATCTTGCATATCTTATAATTCGTTTATATGAGAGTGGGAAGTGTTGTTCTGATTTGGATTACACAAGCAACTATCTTCCTTGTTTGTGCAGGGTTTATCTTATGTAAAATCATTGCTGAGAAAGCTTCTCGGTGCCTCTGAATTCACCAATAACAACGGTGATAGAAGTAAAGATCTTGATGATATATCTTCTGATGCTGGCAGCTCCAGTGTTGGCAGTCAATCAACGGATGAACCATCCGAAGTTCTCTCACTTGCAGAAATTTGGCTGGGGCGTGCCGAGTTGCTCCAAAGTCTCCTAGGGTCTGGAATTGCTGCTTCTCTTGATGACATTGCTGATAAATTGTCATCCGAATCTTTACGAGACAGATTAGTAGCTGATGAACGGTATAGTATGGCGGTTTATATGTGCAAGAAATGCAAGGTAAAATTCTTAGCTTGATTATCTTCCACGTGTTAAGGCCACTTCATTGCAATAACTTCTGCTTTTGTACCTGATTAATTTCAGATCGATGTTTTTCCTGTGTGGAAAGCATGGGGTCTTGCTTTGTTGCGGATGGAGCGCTATGCCCAAGCTCGAGTCAAATTCAAGTACGTGTTAGCTTAAAAGCTGTTACAGAACACATAAATTATAACCCCCTTTTGCATATTTGAACCACAGGTTGTGTGCAGTAATACAGTTCTTGTTTCGTGATCTATAGGCAAGCCTTTCAATTAAAGGGGGAAGACATTCCTGATGTCATTCAGGAGATAATAAATACAATAGAGGGGGGGCCGCCTGTGGATGTGTCAACTGTTCGTTCCATGTAAGTGTCTCTGTTTTTATGGGTGATATTCTAGAGTTGTTGTATTGTGAAATGTCTTGCTAATCAACTTACAGGACATTACAATGTCTGATCAATATAATTTCAGTTGAAAATGCACATGATTAATTAGATATGTTGCAAGTACTTAAAAGCAGCATAATGTTCTAAGAGCTAAAAAATTATAAAACTTGTGATAATGGAGAAGACACTCATGAATAATGCAAGTCGAAAAAAAAAAAAAGAAGAAGTAAAAGTCTTATTCTTAGGACTATTAATGCATGTCAGGTATGATCATTTGGCTAAAAGCGCGCCAACAATTTTGGACGATTCTTTATCAGCAGACTCATACCTAAATGTTCTGCATATGCCATCAACATTCCCTCGTTCAGAGAGATCAAGGAGATCCCTAGAATCAGAAAAGAATAGTTCTCTACCCGGTTCAGACTTAGAAGATGGGCCCCGAAGCAACTTGGATAGTACTCGCTTTTCTGAATGCACCAACTACTTGCAGGAGGTAGGCAATAATATTCTAGTGATTACGAAATTGTCTCATAATATACTTATCTGTCTTGATATGTCTTTAGGTGGGCTTGATTGTCTAAGTTTGGATGCAGTTAGTATTATTTGCAAACATAGGAACAGCTTGTTACATTTGCTTTTTTTTTTGGGGGGGGGGGGGGGGTTCATTTGAATCTGTTTCTTGTGATTCTGCAGCATTCTCGCCAAAACCTGCTTGGTTTTATGTTCCGCCACGGTCACTTTAAAGATGCATGCATTTTATTCTTTCCACCAAGTGCTATTCCCCCTACTTTGCAAAGTTTATCCCTGGGCGCAAGCAGTTCGTCTTCTTCACCTCAACGAACAGATCCATTGGCAACCGAGAATGGGACCATTGAAAGTTTGTGCGAGTTTTGTGTCGGTTATGGATCTATATCATCCCTCGAGGAAGTTATTACAGAAAGACTTCAATCCGCTCAGCATCATGATGAAGCCATAAACCAGTACATAGCTGGAGCTCTTTCACGTATATGTGCTTTCTTAGAGACAAACCGGCATTTCAATTACCTATACAAGTTTCTGGTGAGAACATCTTTGTTGTCATGATTCATTTGCCTGCAACTTATTGTTAGGTTGTTCCGACTTGGAATTTTCGGTATACTAACTAGGATCGAATTTTTTCTTTCATGTTTGGCATGTAGTTCTGCTATACAATTATATCACGTGGCAGATAATATCTGTGAATATTGTAGTACAAAAATAGGCATTTAATCCCAAAATTCTCAGCTAGGCTTATCCTATGTGCTTTGCACCTCCTCTCATGCAATCTGAACCATAAACCCTGATCCTAAGCTTGGAGTTAGTATCTAGTACATCCTTATATGTCCAGATTCTATAGCTGACCTTTACGTATAACCTTCCTTTTCTGTTTCTAGAAAGGCGAGCAAGTTATTATTCGTTTTCTGAAATTACCAAACGTAATGCTAATTCTCTCAGTTTTTTGTCTAATTGTCCAGGTACTCAAGAAGGATTATGTTACCTCTGGGTATTGCTGTATTCAGCTTTTTATGAATTCCACCACTCAGGAGGAAGCTGTAAGGCATCTTGAGCATGCAAAGGTATAGAGTCAGTAGCTCTTTCTACACCACCCATTTCATCTCTATGTTTAGCAAGGTTACCTGCAACATCCATCTGAAAACACTTATCAACTAAGTAATTCAAACTATGCTAATGTCTTGATGAATTGCAGTTTTCCTTTTTGGATTGCAAAGTAGTTATTCAAGCATTTTAATGGGGTTTAGAGTCACTTAAAACAATTTGGCAAATAAATTTTTTGAGTTTATGGAGCACATCCTTAACTCGATTTTTCGTCTGGATAATATTAGGAAATTATCTTAACTAAAGCATTTTTAAAAGTTGCATGAGCTACATTAAGACAAGTTTATATGGTGCTTACAGGTTAAACTCTCTTATTTCTCGTAATCCTTAGTACTTAAAACAGAGATATATAAATATACTAGCCCATGAGTTATATATTAGATCTTGTTTTAGGGCCTAAACAAAGAACATCGATAATCATAAGCATGCTAGTGCTGCTCAAAAACTATGATAACGTCATGTTGCTTAATTTTGACATATCGGTCTCTAACAAACATCTGGGTACAGGCACACTTTGAAGAAGCATTGACAGCACGTCATAGAGCTTCAGACTCGAAAAAACTTGTTACAAAGGGCGTTAGAGGCAAAGGCGTCAGTGAGAAGCTGAGTGAAGAAGCTCTGGTTACGTTGTCCTCTCCGGTTAAAATGCAGGTAACTTTTTAACAGTTTTTGTCGTCATCTGTTTGATGAATTACTGCTTTATAGAATTATCCTTCCACCTTTCACGTTGTGGTTTGTTTTTCCTATAGATTGATGTGGTAAAATCCTTCAGCGATTCTGAAGGAGCACCATGGAAGCTTTCCTTGTTTGGAAATCCAAATGATTCAGAGACATCCAGGTTTGTCGTAAAACAAGGATTGGCTATAAGATGAATTTCTTCCCATAATTCACACAACTTGCTCCTCCACTATATTTCAAACAAATTTCTTATATCCTTGCATAAATTTAAGCAATATGTATGGTAGATATTAAAAAAAATATTTAGTAGAGCGACAGGGAGCTAGTAACAGTGCCATACCGACCTGTATTCCTTTCCACACTACCCTAATGATTCTATTCCACTTTTCTTTTAAACTCCAAGAGATGCCACCTATCAAATAGTATAGACGGATATGTTTCCCTTGTTGTCCAGTTAACTGAATACCTGTTTTTCCTTGCCGTCCTTCGAGATCATGTGCCCATTTCTAATAAATCTGAAGTTCGAAGAAAAACCTTTAGCTGAAATGTCTTATTGGCTCTTACTTTCAGGAGAAGATGTGAAATAGCGGAGACTCTTGTTGAGAAAAACTTTGACTTGGCTTTTCAAGTTATATATGAATTTAAGCTCTCAGGTGATCTTAATTGTTTTATGTGAATAATCGTGAACTGTTGTTGCCCATGGTATCTCACTTTTCTATTACTTCTAAGCAGCTGTTGATATATATGCTGGTGTTGCTGCGTCACTCGCCGATAGGAAGAAAGGCAGTCAGTTGACAGAACTATTCAAAAACATCAAGGGAACGATCGAAGATGATGACTGGGATCAGGTATTGAACATTGCATTTGTTCAACATAAAACTTTGTTTGGACAATTCAGAAACATCTATTTAATTATTACTTTTCAGCAAAAAGAATCTGTTCTCAAGCAACAGTCTTACTTGTCAATCTTTATAAGCCAGTAGAGAATATGTAAAATGTTGCAGGTCTTGGGTGCTGCCATCAATGTATATGCCAACAAGCACAAAGAGCGCCCTGACCGTCTCATAGACATGTTAACAAGCAGCCATCGGTAAGATCTTTTGTAGTTATAAATTTTTTACATGTGTATTCTTGCATTATGTTCAACTCTATAGAAAAGGAGTATCACTCCTACACTATTTGGCTGTCACCTGAATAACCATATCTCGTTCCATTAAATTGGGTTCCAAGTCACCATGTTTCATAAATGTGCTTATGTAATAAACTGAATCGCGTGGGATCATTAGGCTGATACATGTCTGATTGTAAACGAGTGCAGAAAGGTGCTGGCTTGCGTGGTGTGTGGCCGCCTCAAAAGGGCGTTCCAGATTGCGTCCAAAAGTGGTAGCGTGGCTGATGTACAGTACGTAGCTCATCAAGCCTCACATTCCAATTCGCACACTGTACTCGGTATGTGCAAGCAATGGCTATCCCAAAACATGTAAAGCCCTGTAATCTCCATGACATCGTTTTATAGTCAACGTAAAAAATCTTTTGAGGTACACATCGTTTTGGCCGATAAGTCTTGCCTCGGCTTTTATTTTATTCCCTTCGAGTAAAATAGAAAGGCTATTTATGTTTCTGTTTAAAACATTGAGGGCATGTTGTTTAAAAGAACCTGGTGGAAAATTGTTTAATTCTTTCATATGAAAATCATTGACTGATGATTCACTTACGAGAGATTGTGACAAATGGAGAAAATGCAGAAGTCGCAAGAAAGCAAAATCGAGTTAAGGATATATTTTTTGTTGGTTATGAATAAATAGTAACATCTTTCCCACCAGATATCAATTAGTTGTACTTGTTAAAGAAATCAGTAACATACATAATAGTAAATACTGATTCTGAATGTCTCGTTGATCAAATACATATCAAGTAGCAAATTATATATCAATTAACAGAGATTGTATTAAACACATATCAACTAATAAATAATGTATCAAACAATTTATACCCATCTTCCAAACAATTTATCATTTAGTAGCAATTTGTTTGTAACCGATAACAAAATATAATTAATATAACGTAATTAAAAAATGTCAGCTAACTAATTGTTATTGATATACCATGGTTTATACCACTTTTAAAGCAGTAAATAGAGGAGTTGTTTAGTGGCCGGAGGGTGCTAGACTTAGGGTTTCATTCAGGTTATCAGAACTAAAATCTATAAATGCTAATGGTGTGATCTTAAAATCCGAATGAAATAGTAAGATATCCAGCTTTCACTGCGAGTTTAATCTGATGACTAAATCCTATGTTCCAACTGTCGAAAGGAACGAGTATCGATCGATACTATGGAGTATGTGTTGATCGATACTATCTCAGACAAGTATTAACGTTCTAATCGATATGTTCACTAGGTTAACTAAACCAGTTGTTGCGTGCGCCTAACAACCTAGCTCAACAGAATTATAATCAGGTAAAGAACATACTTTCGTAGTTGTCTATAATTCTAAGTTCATGGGTCTAGTTAGCTACTCTAGAACACAAGCAGTTAGATCAATTTTGTGAAAGAATCTACTAAATCACCCTAGTAATTCTATATCTCAGAAGTTTATTCAAAACCCTAGAGAACCTAAACCTAACAAGAGATTTACTCAGACATGATATATGAAACAAAAATCATAGATGAATAAATATATATAAATCAATATAAAGACCAAAGGATTTCCGAGAGGATTTTGAAGGAGTTCCTCTCCTCTCCTAACCTAAGAGAAAACCTAAAATAATAGAATAGAAGCATAACACTATACAATGGCTTAGAAAACACATAAATAATGTTTTAAATTGGCCAAGGGCTTCCTGGTAACTTGTGGTGACTTCTGGGCCTTAGTTGGTCTAGACTTGTCCCGTCTTTTGGCATCAGTGTCGATCGATACCAAGAGGTCTATGTCGATCGATACTCCTTCTAAATCTCGGCAGTTTCCTCTCGCAACGCAGACGTACCACTCTTAAGTTAAACGGGCATAAATTTAGTTCTAACCGTCAGATTGGCCTCAAACCGATGGGAGTGGAAAGAAAACTCAAAGATCTATCTTTTCTCAAAATATGAGCTCAATCGCACTGTGGAACAGTCTCCATCTATAGCTAAATCTGTGACGCATATGTGCAGTTCTGTACCTCAAAAAGCTCTAGAATCTCCAAAGTTCTCCAAAACGTGTTTGAACCTGAAAACACTCGAAAACAGACTCTAAACACATATAATAGAATCTAAAAAGATCTTATACCATGGTCTAAAAATGGTAAATTCCATGGTATATCATAAGCCGTGGTAAATTCCATCGTATATCATAAGCCATGGTATTAAACCATGGTATAAGTCCTTTATAGTCTTTATCCTTAGAGGTTTTTGGAGAGAAGGTCATAAAACTCACTTAAAGATTGATTGGAACTTTGATATTTTTTACTCTCGTATTTTTATGCAATTCATTCAGTTTATTTACTATGTCTTGCATGATATTTATGAGTAGTCTACTTGTTAGGTTTAGGGATTTCTATGGTTTTGATGAACTTCTGAAATATAGAACTGCTAGTGTAATCTTATTACATCATTCATCAAGATTGTTCTTAGTACTTGTTTATAGAGTAATTAACTAGAAACCTAATATAAGATAATTGAAAATATGAGAGTAGGATCAACACATGAACTGAATCATGCTAAGCTAAGTTAATAGACACAACGAGAGTTGGCTTAGGAACTTAGTAAACTTATCGAATTGGCACTTAATGCTTGTCTAGAATAATTAGATCGACAACGCAGCATGATCAGAATAGCTTAATTTTACTCTTAATAAACCCTTAGCATCTATATATTTGAGTTCTAATAACATGTTTGAATCCCGTAGATCTATCGCCTTTCCCATTATTTACAAACTGATTTATTGCTTTGTTTATGTACTGCTTTTATATATTTTCTAGTTTAATTTATAAAACCTATAGCCTATGTGTTATCCACACTCCTTGTGGATTCTATCCCTCAATACTGCCATCGATCTCCTATTTCAGAGAGTTGCTTTGGTGTAATGTGACTATTATCAAATTTGCCGCTGTTGTCGGGGAGTGTTTGATTTGCCATTAGACTTGGTGAAAAGGTTTAGTCTAGGTTTTGTTTTATTTGTTACTTATAAATTTTCTTGTGTCTTTACGTGCATGCCTATCAGTATCAGAAGCAACAAGGAAATTGGCCTCTTAGAATTTTTGGATTCAACATAACTTGAACGTAGGATCCGCAAGGAGAAGCAAAAATCATTGATCTCGACACCTCTTATGCGTCTATCGACACCACTCGCTAGAAAACAACGATCAGAACCCCTCAAGCGACAATAGATACTTACATGCGATGAACATAGACACTTACTTGTTTTGATTCTGGATGCTGATGAGACATGCATGACCTCGAGGGTCATCTGCATAATGAAGCATTTCAAAAACTAGATGACCAAGGGGCTGTAATCCATGAACCATAAGCAGCTGCTATTGATGCTGCTAATGGAGAGAACACTATAGTCATTGAGGCTGCATATAATGAGAATTCACAACATGTTCGACCCAGAACCTTGGCTGACTATAACCAACCTGATGAGTTCTACGCCAACATGTCTTCTGTTCGTCCCCCTACTTTCTAAAGGCAAGATTTCGAGTTGAAGTAACGTATTTGACACTCGTGGAACAGTAGCCTTACCATGGGCTCCCACATGAGCATCCTATGGACCATCTGAAGCGGTTTGAGGATCTGGTTTTTGCTATTAAAGCTAATGGAGTCCCTGATGACTACTTTCTTTATAAGCTCTTCAAGTATTCTCTTGCTGGAGACGCTTCTTACTGGCTTAAGCAACTACTACCAAGATTTCTTACTTCTTTGTCAGCTATCAAAAATGTCTTTCTGTGAAACTTCTTTGATGACGCTAGATCTGAAGACTTGAGAAACATAATCTCCATGTTTACTCATGGGCCTACTGAATCATTCAAGAGTTCCTGGATTAGATTCTGATCATATCAACAAGACTGTCCGCATCATGGGTACAAAGAAGTACAACTGCTTGGTACTTTCTTCAGAGGCCTCGCTTTGGTCTATCAAATGACTCTTGAAACAACTAGTGAAAAACATCATATGCACACATAAACTCCAAGTAAGCCTATAACATGGTGTAAGAGTGGTAAATATTAGTACCTAACACTGAACATGCAAGAAGCTGTCTGGTGGGACTGGTAGTTGACCAAGCATCTGGCTGGAAGGACAGGAGGTTCGACCAAGCATCTGGGTGCGCCTCTCGTGCGACCAGCCCATGCGGATGTACAACTGGTTTCCCACATGTCCTGAAACATTTGGCCGCAGCCTCCAATATATACCCATGCCCACCCCTCAATTCTCCACATTCAGACCACTTCAAAGAACTTAAAAAAACGTGAGAGAGAAAGTAAGAAAGAAAGTTAGAGTTTTCGAGGGCAGTTACTCTACCGGTTTTTGGTCGACATCTTGAGAAGGTTATGTTCAAGTGAAGATCAGTTCGGACGAGAATCTATTTGAGAAGGTCGGGAAAGGGTTCAGATCACAAAATTCAGACATGGGGTCAAGGCCACGTTCAGCCAAAGAATAGTGAGTTATGATCAATTGTTTGTTAACTTTTTTTTCATTCAAGTTCCCGTTACTGGAAGTTAGATCATGGCAAGAGGCTGGGTCTAACTTAGTAACAGTTTGATTAGATAATAATTGAGGTTAATGAATCATGATTGATTGAGTTGATAGCATGCTTACTAATTGCTTAAGAATAGTAGTTATCTAAGAAGCATGTTGATGGTTAGGATTGTCCTTAGGTTGTTTGGTTAGTTAGCAAATGTTGAATGCTTAGATAATATTTCTATTTGTGGGTAGGTAGGTATTTTGGAATTTAAGTCTTTAGGCTAGGTTTTGGAATATGTGTGTTTTCTGATAGTTACGATTAATACTAGGAACCTTGAGTTAGTAACCATGTTTAGTATTAGTCATGTGTTGGCCATATAGCATTTGTGCAACCCACAATGCTAGGCATGTTAGGGGTGAGTTAGTGTTCCTGTAGACTTCGTACCCAACGGGTTCAAGGAAACCCTGTATTCGCTGGATCGAGAAGACTTAGAGAGAAGGGGTCATGGTCTATGGCTGAGGGTTTCACGACGGTGTAATGGCCGGCAGGAACCCGAATGACTGTGACTGCCGCGCGATGACCCGAATGACTGTGGGCCATGATCGGTTGAAATTTCTTTCTTCTATGTCTCTGTGATTGGGAGATAGGATATTGCCGAGGATGGAGAAGGAACCTAATGAAAGCAGGGACATATATACACTCGACATGCTCAGTATCTCAAGTTTTTTAAGATACAATCTTCGTAAAAAAATATCGACAACATTTGCGAAACGATTCTCGTAAATATAAAAAAATTCGATAACCTTGGGGAAGTCAAACAAGATCATACGAAACGATAAATGGAAAACAAAGATAATATGGGTTAGAAAAGGACCAGTTCGCTCACAGCTTGAGATACTGAGAAGCTCACCCGAAAGACATCGTGTCCATTGCTTCTTCTTCCTCATCGCCCGCTCCATTATTCCTAGAATCGTCATCTACTTCTCCTCACTTTGTTTCAGTGATTTCGTGAAGTTACTTTGATACGAAGACGCAATCCAGTTTTACAAAATTCTTCCACAATGAGTCGAAAACATCTACTAATAAACATTTGAAAGAATTTTGAATAATATACGAAGCGCACTTGGTCATTTTAGTAAAATCAGCAGTACAAAAACAAAAAAAACATAACCTTAGACGTTGATATCTCTTCCTCGCCTCGATATTTTCGTCAGAGGTTTGTTGAAAACCAAATCATACAAAAATCAGAATCAAACTTTGTGATTTTGGGACTTTGAGTCGAAAGTGGCTATTCCTAAACGCCAGAGAAACTTTCGATAAAATACATACCCTTTCTCGTAAAAACTATCACTACGAAGGCGAAAACTCATATAAGAAGGAACGAGGAAAAGAAGAGAAAATGAAGAGAGGCAAACCCGAATCTCCTATAAGACTAAGGTATGTCCGACTTGGAAAACGTTGAAATCAGATTTGTAATTTTCATAGGAAAAAAACTTAGAAATGACTAGGATATCTTCGTAAATTATAGGGAACTTAGAAGTGGATAGTCTAGTGAACTAAGTCTTAGACGTTTTCCTCTATCTCATTCTATTTTTCCTTGATTGTTCAGGCAGATCTCTCGCAAAACCGAAAAATGATTGTCATGCATCATAACTCGGATCGCTTCTTTAGAAAGAAAGAACTAGAGACAGGAACGTCGTCCTAAAACCAACTCGCTCCTATCAGTTTTCTTAAAACCGTCTCATTCCGAGTCGTCAATCTGAAAACCACCAAAGATCGAAATCCCCCCGTCGTCTGTAAATTAACCGGATTGTCTATCATCGTAATCTTTGGAAGGATAACGTACACAAATCATAAAATGATCGGTTTAGCCTTTCTCCTTCATTAAAAAAAGAGGAGGTAGTGGATACGTATACCATACTCGTATACCCCCATACTTCGAAATTTTTTCGCCTTGCCATCAAGAAACAATTTTTGGCAAAGCAAACTTTCGCAGCGGTAAACAGAAAAACACCTAGGCAATGGAATGACCCATTGAAATCGTCCAAAAGGCAAACGACAATCTAAGATTTGTCTAAACGCTAAGCGGCATACCCAAACCATCAAAAATACAGTCTCGAGAGCTCTACAAGCAACTATTATCACAATCATGCGTCCGGACAACCTGTACCCAGCATCAGACTAATAAGTCGAAACATTGACGGTTGTGAGGAAGGAAATGTGACCTGATGAGGAAACTCGTAGCTGTTGAAAAAATCAGAAGTCGTAGTCGAGATTCAAGAAGAGTGTCGGTCGACATTGTCTCCGTAGTGTCGCTCGAAACCTGCGTGAGTAGACGGGCCAACTTTAGTCAAGATCGACTCAAGCCCAAAATATCCCCATAAATTACAAGATTACCCCTAGCCGGCTTATACCTAGTAGTTGGGTGTTTTACCATAGTTTGGGCAAGACACCACCCACAACTACTTACCGTTGTTAGAAAATTTAGTTATTGTTTAGAGAGAAGATCAAGAACTCCTTCAGAGCTTTTGTATTGGAACTACAGTTTTTCTACTTTATTTTATTTATGCATTCTATTCAAATTATTGTTATGCCTTGCTTAATCATGTCTGAGTAGTTTCTCTTGTTAGATTTAGGGATTTCATTAGGGTTTATATGAATTACTGAAACATACAATTGCTAGTGTGAATCTTTAGGATCCTTCATTAGAATTAGACTTATTGCTTGTGCTCTAAAGTTGCTAACTAGAACCGTGAACTTATGACACTGATAACTACGTCAGTAGGTTCTTTAACTGGCATTAATTTTTCTGAGGTAGGTTGTTAGATACATGCGAGTATCATAGGTCTTTAAATGGCATTAATTCTGCCGAGGTAGGTTGTTAGATACATGTGAGATCTGGTCTAAATTAACTTAGTGAACATATCGACTGGGAATATTATGGTTGCCTAAGGTAGCATCGATCAAAACTAACTCCATTGTATCGATCAACGCTCGCTCCTTGCCTACGTACAAAGGATGGAACAAAAACTTAGTCATCTGATTAGACTCGCAACGAGAGCTAAATATCTTACTATTGCACTCGAGTTCTAGGAGGATTTATCACACACCCTTAGCATCTATACATCATAATTCTATTGCATGAAACCCTAAGTCTAGCTACTTTATCATAACGTTTAGAAACCAAATTATTTACTTGTTCTTTAATAGTTACTGCTTTATTATCTGTCTAGCTTAATTTAATATCATTATTTTATTTTTCTACCCACGCTCTATGGATTCGATCCCTAAATAATAAAACTGAACCTCTTATTTGAGAGAGAAAGTTGTTCTAGGGTAATTTGAGCGATATTACCACTAACACTCAAAACAGAAAAAAAATAAACCCAAATCAAATATCTAACTTAGAACAAGAATATATTGATCTATTAAACCCATACAGAAAAAATCAGATCAAAATCACAGTCAACACAAACCCTAATCTCATAAACAAATAGACCACAATCAATTCTAAATAGAAACAAATCGAATTATTTTACTAGAACTGAAGAGTCAGAATTCAAAATCATAGATAGAGAGATTAAAACACTTCTCTTATAGAGATTGCTCTGATACCACTTAATACCCTCCTAGGATTGATCCTTGGATGGTTGGAATAATCTTGCAAAACTGAAATAAAAGACTCAGGTTTCTCGAGTCTTGTGGATCGATTGGTGACACAAGAGGGACGGTTTGATCTCTTAATATTCCTAGACTACTGATTCAGATTTTACACACCAAACAGGAACCCTTAAACTTTGGATATGACACACCAGAACTCCTGAACAGCTCGACAATGAAGCAAGAAGAAACAAAAAGTTTTGATTCAAAATATTGCATAGATTGATGATGAATTTTGACCAGAATATAAAGAGAGAGGATGTACATGCACATCTTCTCGAAAACAGAAGGGAAATAAATATAGAGGCTCTGTTTCAAATTACATAGAGATCAAATGAAAAACATAGAATAAAACATAACATAAGGTATTATTTCATGTCTGGTCCAAGTTCAACAACTAGGTGATAGGATAAGTAACTTATGGCCTCGTTGAAAACATATCTTTGGAAAGTTTCGTTGGACAAAACCGAAGATAGGGAAAAAGAACACCCATAAGCTAGTTGCCTAGTTGTTGATCTTCTTGAGAATGGAGTAGCTTGGATGGTGCTTAAGGTATCTTTGATGACAGTATTTCCATTCCATATAAGGCATTCTTCTTGTTGCATCCTTAACTACAGGTTCTCCATGATCTGCTTCATGCATCCATTCCCTTGTGCTATCAATAATCATATCAAATTCACTCTGAAGTGAATGTGGCAAGGTGTTTGCCATTCACTCGGCGAAGCGTTTAGAGTGAATCATGGCGAGTGAAAATTTCATTCACTTGATAAAGGGCTTTTTCCGTAGTCGCTCTACCGTGAATATGGCAAGGCGGTATCCATTCACTCGGTAAAGCGTTTAGAGTGATCTGTGACGAATGCAATTTTCATTCACTCAACAATGTAGCTGGAGTGAATGTGACAAGTACGACTGTCAATTCACTTGGCTAAGTAACTTGATTAATTGTGACAAGCACCACTACCATTCATTCAGCAAATGAATTTTACCTTTTTTTGACAAATAAATGTGACTGTCATTCACTCGGCAAGGACTTTTACCTTAGAGCATAATTATCAATTGTCCCTAGAGCATGGTCCTTAGAGTTTTTAATTGTTATTTTGAGGTTAGGACTTTGTTAAGGACTTTTGAAAAAAATAGTGATTATTGGTGGTACTTTTTGTTGGTCCTTAGGTTAAAATTTTTTTTTTAAATAACTAGTAACAAATATAATAGAAAATTACAAATATTTTATTACATTAAAAAAAATACAAACTTCTGAACATAAAAGCAAACAAACAATTTATTCATAGGAACTCAAAAATTATACGTTATTTGGAAAATTTCCAAATTTAACCCATATATTTTCAATCAAATCATTTTTTAATTGTTCATGGGCTTGTCTATTCCGAAGGCTCGTTCGACGATCCATTGTTGAGCCGAGATTTGAAGGCATGTTGACTGAAAATGTATCCACATCTTCTCTTTCTTGAAACTCATATTTGTTATACTGAGTGAATGATGTCCGTTCATCTTCGACAATCATATTATGGAGTATGATACATGCTCTCATAATATTTCCTATTTTCTCTTTATCTCATAATTTAGACGGATTTTTGACAATGGCAAATCTAGCTTGTAGGACTCCGAAGGCACGCTCAACATCTTCCATCTTCAGATCCCACATAATCTTATACTCATCATAAGCTTTCCCTTTACCATTATTCTTTCTTCCTTTAGCAGCCTTCACACCTTCGGTTCGCATCTCCACTTCACCAACGTCACCAACGTCACCAACGTTGGTGCTTGAATTTTGCGAGACAGACTCACTGGTTTTTCTCTTCGAACCGGAAGTATTTTTACTCGGATTAAGGCTTAACCACTTCTGTTCATATCTGAGGACACACCATGCATGCTCAACACTGAACTTCTGGTTGTGGTTCGCGAAGTAGATGTCATGAGCCAACTTGAGAACGTCTGTCTCAGAATGCCCACTGCCGAGTTGTCTACCAGCAGCAGCGAATGCTCCACAAAACTTGTTCGTCCAGTCATTAATCTTATGCCACCTCTGCTTACAATGGCTATGCTCTGTCTTGTCACCGCCTTCTATAACATGAGGACTTGCTGCATAATACTCTCCAACTCGTTTCCAAAAGGTGCCTGACTTCTGATCATTCCCAACAACAGCATCCTTAGATGTATAAAGCCAGGCGCTTATGAGTACCTCGTCATCAGCTGGAGTCCACTTCTTTCTCAGATGCTCCGTGGGAGTGTTTTCAGCTGGAGCTAGAGTTCGAGCCTGGGATTGTTGGGAACTAAAAGGGGGGATTTCTGAGGCTCCTGTGTGTACACTACTGTAAGGAAAACTTCCATAAGGGAAGTTTTCACTGATGACAGTATCACTTTGGCTTTGAAGGAACTCTACATAACTAGAATATTGGGTAGTTGGAATCCTTGGATCCATAGCTTGAATATTTTTCGAACTTAAGATACTATGGCAGGGATTTATTAGGATATCAAAGGTAACCAGCAATAAGTAACAACACCTAACTACAATCTACCTAAGTCTAATCAGAAGTTATTTCACATTTTACAATTTCATTAAATTAAAAATACAGTTAGTTTAAGTGGAACTTTGATACGCAAACTATCTACCACAACCAAACTGCAATACCATTAAACACTACTCACTTTAGTTTCAAACACACTTGCCATGTCTACTCACTTTAGTTTCAAACACACTTGTCCTGTCTACTCACTTTAGCATTAACAACTAGAGTCCAATCACTACCACTATCACAACCACTACCAAACTTAAACCACTACTTGCCCTGTCTACGACAATTCTACCAAATGCATCAACTTCTTTCATTTATTCGAGCTCTAATCTACGTTTTGATGTATCAATACGAACATGGAAATTAACAACATTGAACTTATTATCAAATGTAATACAAGAACAACTCTGGTGAATATTTAAAACACAAATCAGTGAAAAAAATTAAAACCAAATCAGTGAAAAAAATTAAAACCAAATCAGTGAAAACAATTAAAACACAAAAGTTCATCTATCATTCAACTAGAGTTCATCTCATAGAACAAGTGGATATCAAATGAATCGCAACAAAACATTGAATCGCAAACGACATTCATTCAATCACAACATGCAAATTATTTACACAAGTAAAAAGCAGATGCAGAGGATCTAAAAGACCATGTATATGACGACAATATTTCAAAGCTACGGACTGAAGAAGAATTACCTTTTCGAGGGACCCTTTCGCCGTGGGAATCGCCGAGAAAATTTGGAAGTCGAAAGAGAGAGAGTGTCTGGAGAAGCATGTCGCCGTCGCGAGAGATGATCGGGAACACATGCAAATCAATTACACAAGTGAAAACCACAAAAGAGCATGAATATCGAAAATATCTCAAATCGGGTAGACATGCAAATCAATACCTTTTCGTATGGAAATAGATGGAGAATCTCCCCGTGAGTCAGCAGATCGGTGTCGAGGGAGTGGAGGGAGCCGTTCGCCGTGTGAATCACCGAGCCGATTTGGAAATCGCGAGAGAGACTCATCCTTCTCGCCTTCGCCCCAGAGAGAATCGGAAAGAAAAGAAAAACAAAGTCACTAGTCGAAACGACAAACCCTTACCCCGTTTGACTCGGTTCAATCGCAACAAGACACGTGGCGGTAAGGACACAACCCAGAAACTTCTTAGCTACGGACGTTCAGCTTTCGTCCCACGAATAAAATGGCTTTTCTGATTTAATTTTGGGCCCAAAAGTAGTAAGAAACGGACTTAAGGACCACGAATAAAATGGCTTTTCTGATTTAATTTTGGGCCCAAAAGTAGTAAGAAACGGACTTAAGGACCACGATATTCATGCTCTTAGAAAAAATTTGATAAGTGAATGTGACAGGTGCGACTGTCATTCACTCGTCAAAGGAATTTTTCCTTGGAAACTTGTATATATATACATTTTTTTTCTTTTGTTACAACTTAATCTGTTAAGGATGCCTACGTAACCCGATGAGGATCAAGCCATCCATTAATTTTTTTGCACGTGATGTGCATAATTATAATATCGCTTTAGGTTCGTGGAGTCTCATGACCTTGACACGGGTTCCCAAGATGATGTCTCTAGCCGATAAACGCCTGGTTTGATTACATTGATGATCTTTTAAGGGCCTTCCTTATTGGTCTCAAGCTTGCATGCCCTCCACTCTTTTGTGTTTTCAAATACTTTCTTTAGGACAAGGTTGTTGAGCTCAGGGGCCTTCTCGAACTTTCTCGTTGTAATAGCTTTCAGAGAGATGCTAGTAGTTTTGAATTCGAAGGAGTGCTTGATTTTGGGCTATTCTATTTCGTCCTAGGAATAGGGCATCATTTCTTTGTTTAGTTCGGCATAATGAGGCATTTTGTCTCGGCATAAACTAGCGATGTTAACTTTTAAAAAACCCCTAGCTTCGACTCCGTAAATGAAAGAAAAAAGTGTCTTGTTACTAGCCCCTCTTGGCGTCGTTCTATGCGACTCGAGGACTCCATCCAGTTTGAAAGCCCAATGACATTTCTCGACGTCAAGGCGCTTCCTGATTCTGTCAATAATAATCTTTGTCAATTAGCTGTACTTGTAAAAAATATCAGTAACATACATAATACTAAATATTCATTCTTTGAGATCATACCATGTATCGCTAAAAAATATGTATTATGTAACAAATTATTTATCAATTAACAAAGATTTTATCAAACATAGATATCAGCTAACAAATCATGTAACAAACCATTTATCAGCTAATAACCCATGTACCAATTAAGAATAACTATCTTGTACCCATCTTCCAAACAATTTATCATTTAGTTGCAATTTGCTTGTAACCGTTAAGAAAATATAATTAATATCATGTAATTAAGAAAATGTCTGCTAACACAACTGTTATCCAGAAAGAAACTCAACTTTACGAACTCGCTCGGTCGCCTCTCCTCTGTTAAGGCTTGGACAAGTCAAAGATTTTGTTTCTCACAGGAAGGAACTTTAAAAGGATTGTGTCATAACTCATCTTGAAGAAGGGGATTCCCGTAAACTGAGACATCTTTACGCTCTACATCAACAATGGCATTAATTTTGGCGGTCACCGACGCGGCGACTTTCAGGAGAATAAACGAGTGACAGAGATGATAAATTCTTCGACTGCATCCACAGTCCTGTGATTTGAAATGAAGGCACTGGTTATGGTGGGAGAGCAACACGTTGTCGGTTGTGGTGATGGAATTGACGGCGATCGATGGAGGAGATGGTGAATATTAACAGTGAATAAGCTTTGGTTTCAGTTTTATCGTTGATGTTTACTATGAAAGAGAAGAAGACACTTCAAAAAAGAAGGTATAGAAGAGAGAAAGAGCTCTCGGAGAAGAAAGAAAGTATGAGAGAAAGAGAATTAGAAGCTTAATTTTGGTTGAAAACGGGTGTAGAGTCCTAATTGTCTTTATATTCTTTTGTTGGTTAACCTTAGACATGGGAATATTAACCGAAACCAAAAAACTACATTGTACCAAATGTAAAATATTGAAACTGAAACTGAATTGATGTTAGGCGTAGATGTTCACTGTCCCGTTCAGTTTGGTATGGTTGATTTCATCTGTTGGATTATCTGTATTGAATTTGAGTTTGATCGGTTCTTAGGACACTTTTATTGATCAGTCAAGAGAAAGATTACAGTAGTGTATGAACAATAGAGAGAAAATGAGAAAGCACTTAGCAAGAATGAGTCAGAATGATACTTTTAGTCGGCAAGAGTAAAGCAAAACAGATAAAACGCTAGCTTGCACTGAAAGTCTGTGTGTGGGAGTGGTTCTTAATTCCCTTCATGATGCCACACCTACTCTCTCTATACCCGGTTCTCCTCTAGTGCTTGCCCTAAAGTCGATTTGACCTAAACTTGATGGCTTGAGTTCTTGGGACGGGCTCTTGGGCTGAGCTCTTATATTTAGTTGAGGGATGCAATTCCTCTCCATCGGTAAGTTTCTCCCCCCCCCCAGTTCACTTGTGAGAAATGAAGTCGATCTCAGTGAATTTGTGAGAATAGGCCATGTGAATAAAGAGCTCATAAAGGGCTTTTCTCTTAGAAATTAGCTATGGAGTGAAGGAGGCAAGGAGTTCACCATTCACTCGGTGAAGTGTTAGGAGTGAATTGTGATGAGTTTGACTGTCATTTAGGCCAGAATTGATGGTTTCCAAAACCCGGTTTAATGTGTTAACATTCTAGTTTAAATTCGATTTGCTCATTTTGTCTATTAATCCAAACCGGGTACAGGTTTGTTTCGAGAAGTGGGATCGTCGCCCTTATAAAGGCATGAATAGAGTCAGCGCCCTAGGCCCACTAAACTTAATGATGATATTGTTCTCGGTAGTCGCAACCTTTTATTTATTAAAAAAACATGAAATATTTTTGATATTTGGTTCAAAAACATGTTCTAAAAATATATTTCACTATCTAGTTGTTAAATCCAATTGTTTCGGTGATGAAATCGGCAGAAAACATAAAAGGAAATCAATGGCGGACGGATGTGCTGACACATAAATATTTTTATGTCAGTGAAGAAGATGATTGTGAAATGACGCTAACAGTCACCTAAAATAATGAGCGGAAAACCCCTGTTATCCATGATAAGCATCAAACTCAACACCTGACGTTTAACCAAAGTCGCCTTTAGCAGTTTGGGTACCAGGAATCATTTTAATTACCAAAACCACAAATAAATATATATAAATTGAAAATTTTAATTTTATTAATTTACAATATTTAAAAACTATAAAATAAATCTTCCAGTAATCCTTGTTTAATCTCCAATTAACTAATTTGGTGCTCGGTCTTACTCCACTGCACGTGTAGCACCTAACACAATTTCAAACATGGGGATTTTGTAACAAAATGTAACCAAAAATATAAAAATATACAAACCTATAAACCTTGAAAATACTCATTCATATAAAACAACTTTGAGTCTAAACTTAAACAAACAACTGGTTTCAAAATCATAAAAGAGTAGTAGAGAAAGTGAATATAAAGAACCATAATTTTTAACCATATTAGCGAAACATTTTAGTCTTGTTGTGGGATTCAAAATCTAAAAATACAAAGTTACAAAAAATGTTAACAATCATAATATAAGATTGGATGATGATATTATGAATATTACCTCTTTCAATATTGTCCACATCTTCAAGATTGTGAGATTTGATAAGAATACTTGACAGATTAGTGAAAAATCAGTGATGAGAGAGAGAGGGAGAGAGAGACTAAGAGGGAGAAGTAAGGAAGAGAGAAGAATAATAATTCTCTTCAATTTACAATTGAGAACAAACAATATATTTATACAACTTGCAAGAAGAGCCTTTCAACTAAATATTGAACATGTAGCGAACATCATCTCCTAGGACAGTAAACTTTCTGCATGCAAAGAACTACAATTCCTAGAACTTGCATAATTAATTTGTTCTCAATGATAATCTCCCTTAAGCTTGAACACATTAACTCCTCAAGTTTGGAAATCATAAAAATCTCCCTCCTTCTTAGTAAGGAAAACCCAGTACAACAAACCTTAATAGGGGGAAATGAGTAGATACTCGATGATTAGAGGACTGTGGACTAGAAAGATCAGTGAGTCCCATTCTTGATTGAATAGACTCAATTGTCTTATGCCTTGCTGATTTTGTAAACACATTTGTTAGCTGATTTTTACTCCTTGAGTAACATGGTAGAATTACTGTTTGAACAACCATATGCCTAACTTTGTGACAATCAAATTCAGTTTATTTTATCCTCTCATGAAACACAAAATTATAAGCAATGCGAATAGCGGCTTGATTATCACAATGCATTATGATAGGCGTGTTCATTTAAATCCCCAAGTCCTTGAGAAGTCCATTGATCCATACAAGCTCATTGGTCAGTTTCATCATTGTTGTATACACTTCAGCACTTAAAAAAGATACAACCTTATGCTTCTTCCTTTTCCAACTAACAAAATTGCCTCCAATGAAAGTACAAAACCTTGTCGTTGATCTTATATCCAGTCTCTCACCAGCCCGCATCACATTGTCCAACTATCTCAGTGCTAGCATAACAAACTCCTTGGCCCGGAGCTCCATTTAGATAATCAAATTCAGTTTTTATAATATAACCTATTTATTACCAGTTTTAGGCCATGTTATAGGCTCTATTTAGGGTCTATTATGTGTGTTTATGCTATGTTTTGGAGTATTTACAGATCCAGGAACTTTTTGGAGATATATAGAGATACTTGGAGCTTTTGGAGCATTTAGAAGAGAAGAATCCGTAGTTGACCATTTGAGGAGTCGATGTACAAGACTATCGTCGATCGACGACACAACCTTGGAGTCGACCGATGTTATAAGACCAAGGTCGATCGATGCTGCAAACTTGCCATCGATCAACATCTAATTCACAGACAGCCGAGTTAAAGTCCAAGTTAGAGACAAATGACGAAAATACCGTAGACGAGTTTTGACCTAAGTCTTAGGGTTTTTATATATATGTATGCAGAGAGTGCATGAGAGAGGACACACTGAAAAAGCTTTGTTCTGTCTATAGTCTTAGGGTTTTTTGGGGAGAAGATTCATAACTCCTTAGGGAGATTTTTATTGGAACCCCAATATTTTATCTAGGCATTATATTCAAACTATTGCTCTTACTTTAATTATGTCTGAGTAGTTATCAACTAGATTTGGGATCGAATGATAGCAATCATGGATTAGACCAAAAGTAGGATTGCTAGGTTAAGTTAATATCCATCAATTGATTTGTGCTTCATGCTTGCATTCTAGAGTAACTAACTAGGATCTCGAAAGCAGGACATGGACGACTACGAGAGTAGGTTTTGTGCCAGAAGAGACTCCAATGAACTAGGCTGTTAGGCGCATGCGAGAGCTGGTCTAATAAGTGTGGTGGATTTATCGAATCTTGTTCACACTTCCTTCTAATTTCACCGTCGATCGACATCAGGCCTTAGCCGTCGATCAATGGTCTTTCCTTTTGGTTGCATACGAGAGTTGGAGTTAAAAGGTCAGAATAGTTAATATTTGAGTTCTAGAATATTTACACTTTCGTGCTTCCTATTCCTTATACTACATTAGGCTTGAGACCCTAGATCTAGCATATTTACATTTACATCTAGCTAGTTTATTAGAATATTTCCATATTTATATTATTAGAATATTTCAATATTTGCATTATCAACATATTTCCATATTGCATCTCTACTTCTTGATAACAAATATTTGCTTAACTGATTGTTTGTTACTAATATATATATTCACCTAGCTTAGGTGATGATTGTTTCCATAGGTTTTGGTCTTTAGTTTTTAGTTTTTAGTTTTTAGCTTTTGTTTTTTGGATTTTGGTTTTCAGATTTTGGATTTTGGTTTGCAATAGATTTTAGTTTTTTTTTTTTAAAAAAACTTGAAAGGTAACTTTAGTTTTTGGTTTTTAGCTTTTGATATTTTATTCTAAAAAACATATTATTAATTATAAAAATAATTATTCTGAAACAAATAAAAAATAGTAAAACACACATTAACTTCTTTTATATATTTTTATAAGTAATAATATTGATGTACACATAATATTTTGTAATATTTAACTTTAAATATTTAAAATTCTTTTATTGATAGCTTTAAATTTTTAATAGAAATTATTTTGTTATTTTGTGTCAAAGCAAAATACATTATATGAATCCAAAGAGTCTAAAATCATGTTACGTGGTGATAGACTTCACTACAAAAGTCCTTCGCAAATAGAATATGTATTTGCTTTATTCTTTATCTTTCGAACATTAATTCTTATATCAATTTTAATTAAATAAAAGTATTTATATTTTTTAAAAATACAAAATCATCGTTAGGCCATGAAAATAGAAAACTTGGATTCTGGCTTTTGCTTAGGAATAGATAGTTATTCTAAAAACTAGTTTTCCTAAATCTTAGGAAATCTAAAACTCAAAAATCTTGATTGGATCAAAAATGGTTTTTGCAAAAGAGAAATTTAGAGACGTAACCATTACATTTCCTATATTTTAGAAAATGTACATAGTAAGTCTTACGCTACGATATGATATATATTATGTTCAAATTTGACAATAACACCCTTATCCTGCTCGTGTAAGGTGAAGAGGATCATTTATCTTTCCTCTTGAAATTAAAAATCATTTTTTTCTTCACAAAAATTTGCATGTGAAAGAGGCGAAAAAATTCATTTTGATAGATTTGCATAGAGCGATTTCGATAAAACGATTGGGGGTCTCGTTTTGTTACTGAGAAACAGTTACCATTCGTATCACAGGGTTTCTTAGCAAGAGGAGGTGGAGGAACAGAGTTAGGGTTCCGGCGGCTTCATGTTTATCGGCGCGACAATTACAAAGGTTTCGGCAAAAAACCAAGGTAAATTCGGGTTGACTGAAGAGCATAAGGGCCATAGTGTTACTGGAGAAGCCATGCTGGCATAAATAATGGAGAGTAAACCGAAAAATAACTTTTTTTTTGCAGATCTAGTGAGGAGTTGTTATCATCGGGGACAAAAAAAGTAATCTGTCAAAATTGAGTGTCATTTTCACTTTATTTATGAGGATTCTTTGGGGTTCTTAAAAAGGATGATCGGAAAACTATATTAATGTAATAAGGTGTTTTTTAGCGAACACATATTAGGGATTCCTCAGGATAGATAGAGAAGATGAAGTCATTGTCTATTCTATTTGGGAAACATTAATAGTATAGTAAACAAAAATGTAAGGGAAGCTATTTAGTTAAAGTAGAATATTATACTAGTAGATGTACACATATATACTTGATCCTTGTCAACTTTACACAACATAAGAGAGTTGAGTAAAATTTGGTTTGGTTGCTCATGTTATACCATATGGCTTTGTAGTATAGTTTCCATGTTATGGTTATGTACGCATGCATACGGTTTTGTAGTTGAGAAAAGTTGACCATGTTATGCTAATGAATAGTATGATCGTACTTGTATATATTTGATCCTTTTTGCAGCAACACAACATAGGCGAGTTGATTGACGTTCAATTTGGTTGCATAATTTATAAGCTATGGTAATTTTCTAGTATAATATCTATGTTTTGATTGTGGTTGCAAGTAAACGGATTTGTTATCGAACAAAGTTCACATATTTATGTGTCATGTGCTATATATTCATGTGTGGTATCAATGAGTATACTAATGTTTACAACCTAATAGTATAGTAGAAATTTGGTGTATATATCTATTTGATGCTTGTGCAAACTATGAGATGTGTGTTAAGTTGGGTTTGCTTGATCTGTATATACTATATGGAGAACGTGTATAGTATAGTATGCATGCATGTTATTGTTAATAAAGTTCATACAATTGTCCATTTTTATTGTAAGCATGTATAACCAGTGTTCTAAAATCAAATTAGGCAGCGCTTAAGCGCATTCTTTCTGCTTATAAGGTTATCCTTTATGTAGGTAGCATGTATTCATTACTATACTAATTGGTTATGTAGTATAGTATAATTTTTGTGTCATTTTATTTGTACTAACCCCTCATATTGCGCCTGCTTATAGGGGATAGAGGAGTTATGATTGCCAGAGCGTTTGTATCAGACAGGTTACGAACCAACATGACGAAAAAGAATGAACAACTACTTCAATTTGTTGTGGATAGAGGTCACATATTAGTCCTTTCAGATGGACACGACCTCTATGTTGTAATTCTTTAATTAGGTGCTATGTATAAGTTATCAGTTTGCAGTTGCTATACTAAGCGACCGTTTTTTACTTCGGTGGGAAGCTCAACTTGTGTAATCTTTCATTATTTATGTATACTTTCATATAACGCTTATTTCCTATGTATTAGTTCTCATGCAATTTTTATTGTTCATTTTTTTTGATTGTGCACCTTGATTTTTAGGCATAAAAATTAGATTTATAATTTAATGACTTAGTTTACTTCTCTTTATGGTTAGTCGCACCGCATACCAAATATTCAGGTTTCTTATGTCTTCTATGCAACAACAACATATGGTTTGTGGTGTCGTTTATATCTAAACTATTACATTTTTACTATAGTATAATTTCAAATACAATATGCACAATTGGTTTATGTACGATTCTTCAATATAAGAATCTGCTAGTTGGGACCCAATACAGTTCAAAAGGTGTATCTTTTTTTTTGCGTGCAGTCAACACATTCTTGCAAACGGACTGCAGTTTCTGTCTTTGTTGAGATGTTATATTGTATCTATACTTTAACATGTATACACTAGTATTATTTTTACCGTTTGAATACATGGTTCCACCCGGGTGGATGCCTTTGGTTTACTATATAAATTATTTTGTCCTCTTGCATCTGTATCCAGCCGCTTGGACCTCAATTTATGCCGTCTGGAACGAACCTTGTTTCCTATCGCCTTCTACAGTCTATTGTATATCATATATAGTATAATACAAATTTTTGGCGCCCGCATTGCCCTTATATGTTCTTTTACCTTATATGCATAGCTTATATATTACAATTCAACATTTGTAAGTCTTTTTACGTTCTCAGCTTGTATATTTTTTATTTTATTTCATTTGCGTCCACTTTCCAGCCTCAAATGCTTTTACGTTGCTGGTGTCATAGGATTTCTCGGTTACAATACTATATCATATATATTATAGTATAGTGTTGATGATGGGGTGCGACAGGTACATAATACGTGGCATTTCCATGAAGTTATTGTTCTGAGCTTGGTGTTACGCTTGAAATGTCTACCTCACCTCATATGCAAGCGCAAGCTAGTGACTGCTTTTGTTTTACTACATAGATCATTTTTTCCCTCCTGCATTTCTATCCATACGTTTTTGCCTCATGTACCTTGTTTCCTATCGTTCTTCGCAGTCTATTTTATATCATATATAGTATAATACAACTTTTCTTTGTGCTTGCAAATGTTGTGTGTACAACCAACTGAAATGTCATTTAGAGAATATGTTTGTTAAAAAAATATCGCATTTACACTATCTTTAACATAGTATAAGATAGTTCTTTTATTGTAAATAGAATGATTATTGTTTTGTATCTTTCTCCTATGCCTAATTCCAACGTTTCGCATGTTTGTTTTATTCAAATTTGACCATTTTCCTGTCTGAGAAGCTTCAAAATTAGTTATGGCATACGCTTGATCATGTTTTATACTATCCCATATATAATATAGTTTCGCCTTTCCCTTTGTTTGTCTCATATCCATAATATGTGGTCTTTCCTCACGTTATTGTTCGCTTTTGTAATGCTTTCGCTCTCTCACTCGCCTCATCTGCACGCGTGAGCAACTGAAAGGACATAATCGTCCACATTTAGCTATAATTGTCACATCACTGTTCTTATGGCTGTATTCTTCATTTTACCATCCACTATGAATATTCAGCAAATTCACCCTTTGCAAAATCAAAAACTAAAAACTAATTTAAAAACTACAAACAATCATCTCCCTAAAGTCTTTAAATAAGAAATTTATTTTGTGCTATTGCTCTCTATGGATTCAATCCCTAAGTAATACACCTGATTTCTATATTATTTGTGTGTTAAAACTACGGTTAATTTAATAGTTAATTATTTAGGATATTTATACCATGCTATAACAATAAAACACCGCATGTCAAATTTGGGCCATTGCCGGGGAGCATTGATCGCCATTAGATTTACTTTCTAGGATTTAGTGTAGGTTTGTTATTACTTTTAAGTTACTGAATTTTTTCTTTCCTTTGTTTTTCAGGTGCATGCAAAGATACACCAATAGCAATAAAGGACAATAACTGCTATTCTCTGACCCGACAAACCATCTATCGACATCACCTATACCGCGTCGACCGACACTTCTTTACGGACAGCATCGACCGACATCAAAACTCGAGTATTGACGGACTGATCACATACCGACGATCGACAACATCTTATCCACATCGATCGACAGAAGCAGACGAGTTCAGATGGTAGCGACGTTAATACTGACTAGGGATGAGAACGGGACCTGCATGACCAAGACAATCATTAGCGTAATGTAGTAGGTCAAAAGATAGACGATCAGGGGGCTGTAATCCCTAATACAGAAGCCGACGCTGCAGCAGCTCTACATTAAGCTAATGCAAAAGCTGCTTAGAGAACACTGGCTGACTGCAACCGTCCAGACCAGTTCTACGCCAACATATCTGCCATTCGCCCTCCAGCTTTTCAGAGGAATGATTTTGAAATCAAGCCCGCCTTCTTTGGACTTGTAGCGCAGACACCTTACCATGAGTTACGAGATGATCACCCTATGGATCATCTGGAGCGATTTGAGGATCTAGTGATTGTTATCAAAGCCAATGGAGTCTCCAAAACTATATCTTTTGTAAGCTTTTCAAGTTCACTTACTGGAGAAGCTTCATATTGGCTTAAGTAGTTACCATCAGGATCCCTGACATCCTGGATTGACATCAAGAACGCTTTCTGGTGTAACTTGTTTGATGACACAAGAGCAGAAGATCTGAGGAGCAAGATTGCTACGTTTTCACAAGACCCTTCATAATCTTTCAAAAACTCCTGAATCAGATTCAAGTCATATTAAAGAGATTATCCACATCACGGTTTCAACGAAGTGCAACTTCTCAGCACTTTATTTAGAGGTATTGGATTACAATATCAGATGGCTTTGGACACAACTAGTGAGGGAAATTTCATCACTAGGAATCCTAAAGAAGCTATAAGGTTGATTGAGAATCTAGCATCCAGCAGCAGCACCAAGAACACAAACTTTGAAAGGAAGAAATCAACTCCAGCTTTGAGCAAGGATCAAATTGAAGAGGTCAAGGCAAAACTGGATAGTGTTTAGAAACTCTTAAGGAAGCAAGTCACTTTTGCAAAAGTAGAAGCAATAGAATCTGGAGATGATGAGATTAAAGATGAGGATGTGAACTACACTGATGGGAATGGTTTCCAGAGACAAGAGGAATACATGATTCAAGAGGAATCGATGATTCAAGAGGAATCCAAGATTCAAGAGGAATTCCTATGGGAATGGTCAAAGGAGTAGCTTTAATCAAGGTTCACAGCGAAAACCCTTCAACAACAACAAAACTTATGGATCTTCTTACTACCAGAATCCTCCTTTAGAAACTCAAGAAAGCAAGATCGAAGCAATGGTTGATAGAGTTTAAGAGGGACAAAAGAAGATGACTATGGAATTCAATGGAAAGATAGATGGGTTGTACCTCAACCTCAATACCAAGTTCGAAAATCTCAACACCCATGTGAAGAAGCTGGAGAATCAGGTGCTGCAAACAAGTGAAACCATTAGGAGGCATGAGAGCGTAACCTGGGAGAAAATAGAAGCTGGACAGAAGCACCACATCAATGCATTGATTGACGATGATTTTTGGCAGGAAGGTAAGAGAAAAAAGCTCCAAGAAGGAGATTTTCGTGTGGAGAGTTCCATGTCATTAGGCAGTTGGCATTGGTGTCAAATCAACACCAAGCAATGAGCATCGATCGACGCCAATTCCTGCAGTATCAGTAGCTTCGTGTGAATCGACTAACATCGATCGACACTGACACGAGACAATCGACCGATAGAGAAATATAGGTATCGATCGACAATGCGACCTGAGCATCAATCGACAGATGAGAAAGTCAGTTCGACTGCCAAGCATCAATGCGAAATCGATTGTGTGTCTAACCATGACGGTTTTAGAACAGAATACTGATACGCCTGAAGCCATGGATCTTGATAGAGAAGATGAGGGACACTCCAAGAGGAAGCAAAAGATCCCCAAACATCAACACAGAGAAGCCAATGAAAAGGAGATGGATAGCTTTACCAAAAGAGTTTTCAAGATTCCTCTAGATACTCCTTATGATGTAACTTATTATACTCAGAGGTTGTGGATGTTTTTCAAGGAAACAAGGGAGACAAACAATGATATAAAGGTTATGTTCAATCATCTCAGAGAAAAGATGAAACAAAGGACTTGTATCAAGAAGAAAAATGATCCTAGAAAATTTGTGGTTCCATGCTTCATCAAGGGCAACGAATACCCCAACGCCCTCTGTGATACTGGATCATCAGTGAGCATTATGCTAAAAACTATGGCAGAGGAGCTGAACCCAAAAGTGGAACCCTTCAATGATTCTTTTACATTTGTATACTGCTCAAAAGTGAACTCAAGTTGGGTGGTAAAAGATGTTCCAGTACAGATTTGCAACACCCTAGTCCCAGTATACTTCGACGTGATGGACATTAGGATATATTGGAACTCTTCGCTACTACTTGGGAGAGCATTCATGGCTATCGTAGGAGCCATTGCGATATGAAATTAAAGAGGTTGTATCTAACTCTAATTGATCAAAATATTTTCTATGAACCTGTCAAGAATAAGAGCAAGGCTACTCTGATTAAATTGTGTAATGATGCAGAACTTGTGGCCACATGTTTCTACGATTATGAGTTCAATGAAGAGTCGGAAGATGGAGCATTGATCGATACCCATCCCAGACAATTGATCGACGCGTTTGCAATTCAACAATCGGTCGACACCCACACTTCGTTATCAATCAACGACCCTACTTCAGAACCTATCAACAACTGCAACGCAGATGGTGGTTACAACCCAGCCTACCTCGAGTACGACGAAGATTACAGATAAGAAGAGATGATCGAGTACTGTGGTATTGCTATGGAAGAGGCTGGTGTTTATCACATTTCCCATCGACTCGGGAAATCGACATCGATCGACGGTACCTTACGACATCGATCGATATTGATCAAGTAGCAGCGTTCGAACTAGATTCAGCTGCAGAAAGCGAGAAGGAATATGGTTATCTACAACCAGATGAGTTCGGTATCATGAGAGATCCATACGATCATGCAAGAGTATGGATGGCAGACTACTAAATGTCACAATGGAATATGTAGCGAATATACTTGCCATGGCTAATGGAGCTGGAAATCTTTTTGCGCAACAATCTGGTTATCGAGCATCGATCGACGGTCACCATACACACTCGATCGACACATGTCCGACACACCGAGGATACGGTGAAGCTTACGAATGATATGATGAAGATTAAAGAGAGGAAGAGCTGACTGAATATTGCGGCCTAGCATAAGAAGACGCTGGCTGCGTGATGAACGAGACAGTGGATAATCAAGCATCGATCGCCGGCTACTCCTGGCCATTGAACGACATCAGATACAAACTAAACACGAACTAGGACCAAAAGATACATATATTGGTAATCTTAGACCGGATGTGTTCAGAATTTT
The DNA here is from genome assembly GCA_905132765.1 of Moricandia arvensis. NCBI lineage: Eukaryota > Viridiplantae > Streptophyta > Magnoliopsida > Brassicales > Brassicaceae > Moricandia > Moricandia arvensis. The sequence continues at coordinate 60,192 of CAJHQP010001111.1, forward strand.
CAGAGACCCAGAGGTACATACACGTGCTCTTTATGGGAGAATCCTACATTTATCTAAAGATGATTTAGCAGATGCCCTTATTATGGCTAATGGATCCGGTAATATATTTGGACAGCAGCAGCAGCCATCGATCGACGCCCATCATACAACATCGATCGACATTGAGAAGAACAAGACGATCGGTACCGTTTCATACACTCCTAAGAATCCGAGATTGATTGATAGCAACAATCGAGCAGCGATCGACTAAACCTTTACAAAATATAACCAAGCGCTGAGTGGGAGGCAACCTATTGTTTAGTAAGTCTATATTTTTTTTACTTGTACTACTATTTATTTTGAGTTTTACTTTGTTTCGTAGACTGTTTGAGTCCACCATCGATTGACCACACACGCCTACCACCGATCGACACTCTTATATAGAGTCTAGTATAGAGTTTTCTATTTAAACTATTTACTTATAATTTAATTTTTCCTAACCAATCCAGGACGGATTACACTAGGAACAATGTAATTTAAGTTTAGGGGAGGTTCGCTAATGCTATTTGATTTATTTTGAGCTTTATTTACTATATATATATAAGTTTTTTCACAAAAGTTTTATTGAGTCAAGAAAGGGACTATGATCAAGATTTATTATTGACTAATCACACTTTAGCGCCATTCTTAGAAGGTTGTTTGTAGAGATTACTAGAGATACCAAATTGGATCATCTTGCCACTATATCACACTTGCTTAGAAAGTTTGAAGGATCCAAAGCTGATTTCCAACACTAATCCTTACATTATTTGCTTGCTTTAAGGCTTGGTAAACACTGGATCGAATTTGTTCTGCAAGTCTGTAGGTAAAAATCATTGCACCTTTGATTCCCTTCTCTCTTCTCTACAGCATCTACCTAAAAGCTTAAAAGATTGAGATGACTTCCCGAGATGCAGAGGGGTAGGTACATTACCGATGACCCCACTATTCTAATTTATAGGAACGATCACACATTTTTGGAAGCGAGGGGTAGGTACATTACCGATGAAACCACTATTCACCTACAATTTTGCCCTAAAAGAAAATAAAAAAAGAAAAGAAAAGAAGAAGAAAATCGAAAATGAGATGGCAAGATGGAATGTATCAGCATCATTGTCCATTAAGTTTAAGATCTAAAAAGATTCAGCGAGAAAAGGGGGAAGAAAGGAATCAGAGAGGACTTTGTGCCTAGTTGTTCAGATACTTGTAGAGGTAAACGTCCATGTGTCCTTTGATCGATACTCCCAAGGTAAAGCCTACACTACTATTTTATGCAAATAATTGAAATCAGTAGAGGGGTGAGTCAGTCTAGTATTTGCTAAGTTGTTGGTAGATTGGATTTGGTTGCTATACTAGGATAGAGTATATAAAATTTCTCTATGATTAACTTGATATGATGTGGTTGCAACGAAATATGGTGACATCTAACTTAGACATTATGTGAGTCTCCGCTTTTCAAAACCTCTTTCACATGCTTAGTTTGTTTGAGGACAAGCAAAATGTTAAGTCTGGGGGAGTTGATATAGCATATTTATTACCAGTTTTATGCCATGTTATAGGCTCTATTTAAGGTCTATTATGTGTGTCTAGAGTATGTTTCAGAGTATTTACAGGTCCATGAACGTTTTAGAGATATATGGAGATACTTGGAGCTTTTTGGAGCATTTAGAAGAGAAGAATCCGTATTTGATCATTTGAGGAGTCGAAGTACAAAACTGTAGTCGATCGACGACACAACCTTGTAGTCAACCGATGTTAAAAGATCAAGGTCGATTGATGCTTCACACTTGCCGATTGACATCCAATTTGTAGACAGACGACTTAAAGCCCAAGTGAGAGACAAATGATGAAAATGCGCTGGACGAGTTTTGACCTAATTTTGAGGGTGTTATATTTATGTATGCAGAGATTGCATGAGAGAGTACACACTGACCGAGCTTTATTATATCTATAGTTATAGGGTTTTTAGGGGAGAAGACTCATAGTTCCTTAGGGAGATTTGTATTGGAACCCCAATATTTTATCGATGCATTATATTTAGACTATTGTTCTTACTTCAATTATGTATGAGTAGTTATCAAGTAGATTTAGGGTTGAATGATAGCTATCATGGATTAGCCCAAAAGTAAGATTGCTAGGTTAAGTTAATATCCATCATTTGAGTTGTGCTTCATGCTTGCATTCTAGAGTAGCTAACTAGGATCTCAAAAGTAGGACATGTACGACTATGAGAGTAGAATCTGTGCCAGAATAGACTCCATTGAACTAGGATGTTAGGCGCATGCGAGAGCTGGTCTAATAAGTCTGGTGGACTTATCAAATCTCGTTCACACTTCCTTCTGATTTCACCAGTGATCGACATCATGTCTTAGCGGTCGATCGATGGTCTTTCCTTTTGCTCGCATATGAGAGTTGGAGTTAAAAGGTCAGAGTAGTTAATATTTGAGTTCTAAAATATTTATATCTCCGTTCTTTCTATTCCCTATAATCCATTAGGCTTGAAACCTTAGATCTAGCATATTTACATTTACATCTAGTTAGTTTACTAGAAAATTTCCATATTTGTATTATCATCATATTTCCATATTGCATCTCTACTTCTTGATAAGAAATATATCCTTAACTGATTGTTTGACACTAATATATTTATTCACCTAGTTTATTCCTTAACAATAAAAAATTTATTGTGAGCCATTGCTCTGTGTGGATCAGATCCCTAAGTACTATATCTGATCTCTCTTGGCAAGAGTATTATTTGTGTGTTAAGACTAGGTTTAATTCTAAGTACTATATCTGATCTCTCTTGGCAAGAGTATTATTTTTGTGTTAAGACTAGGTTTAATTTGATAGTTAATTGTTTAGGATATTTATACCCTGCTAGAACAATAAAACACCGCATGTCATTTTATCTTCTCATGAAACACATAATTATAAGCATTTTGAATAGCGGCTTGATTATCATAATGCGTTATGATAGGCATGTTCATCAAAATTCCCAAGTCCTTGAGAAGTCCATTGATCCATACAAGCTCATTGGTCAGTTTCATCATTGTTGTATACATTTCAGCACTTGAACAAGATTTAACCTGATGCTTCTTCCTTTTCCAACTAACAAAATTGCCTCCAATGAAAGTACAATACCTTATGATTGATCTTATATCCAGTCTCTCACCAGCTCGCATCACATTGTCGAACTATCTCATTGCTAGCATAACAAACTCCTTGGCCCGGAGCTCCATTTAAATATCTCAAGATCCGTCCACCATGTTCCATTGATGCATCTTTGGAGGTTGCATATGTTGGCTAACCTAATTCATATCAAACGAATGTCATGTCTAGTAATATTTAAATAGATAAGCTTACCGATCATCCTCCTATAAAGTTTGAGATCTTCAAATATCAATTTAGATATCTCAAGATCTGGTTCACCTTGTTCCAGTGATGCCTCTGTGGAGCTTGCGTATGTTGGCTTACCTGATTCACAGCAAAACAATGACAGGTCTAGTAATAGTTAAATATATAAGCTTAGCAATCATCCTCTTATAAAGTTTGAGATCATCAAATATCTGAATGTCTTCAATCTCCCTCTCATGCAAGATTTAGTACCCATCTTCAAGTGGAGTCTTGGCTGAATTACCTCCATGTATACCTGTATCGCTCAACAAATCAAGTGTGTACGTCCTTTTGGATAGGAATAATCCTTCCATAGATCTACTAATCTCAATACTAAGAATATACTTTAGTTCACCCAGATCTTGATATCAAAAACAAATTTAAGAAAGTGGTTAGTAGATTGGATACCAACCTTGTCACATCATGTTATGATGATATCATCAGCTTAATCAAGAAAAACAATAATACATGATCGTGAAGGGAGTATCGTCGAGTTCAAACTTCATAAAGTCTCTTCTATTATGAGTTGTGCTCAACTTGTTGTAACAAGCTCTAGGAGATTGCTTGAGATCTTATCTAGCTTTCTCCAGTGCTCAAGACCAGAAGTGTAGAAACCTTTAAAAACGTCATTTAGAAACAAGGCTCTTTGGGAAGCACGACATTTATGAAACACAACATTTTCGGAAGAATTCCGTGTTAGGATAATTTTTATTTTAGAGAAACAAAAAGTTGGAAGCATGATGGGAACGGATAATTACGTGAAGTAAGCATGACAGGAGGGAAGCACGGCGGGTTTGTCAACAGATTAAATTCATATAAAATATAAGATTGGCTGGTTGATCAGATTCGACCGTGTGGATGAACAGTAGAGATAAAAATGGATCGACACATGTTGCAGTCTAGGAGTGGCTGGGTGATCTAGGCAGCCAAGCAGCTGTGTTTCGCAAGCATGCAATCAGTACATGTAGCAGGACAAGTAGCATCTCTGTGGTGTAGTGCACGCGGCCAGACCATGCAGAAGGACTTGTGGATCGACCAAGCAGCTCTGTGTCATATTGCATGTGATCAGTACATGCAGCTGGACATGTAGCAGCTCTGTGTCACTATGCATGCAATCAATACATGCAGCAGGAATTTAGCAACTGAGTGGTGCAGTTCATGCGGTCAGTCCATGCTGCAGGACATGTAGATCGACCATGCAGCTGAATGGCATCACATGCAGTCTGAATGATACTTTCTCAAATTATCATATAACTACCGGTACTCTCTCAAATAAGAGGTTCAACTGCAGTATTTAGGGATCAAATCCATATAGAGTGAGGGCACACAATAGATTTGATAATCAACTTAGTTATGCTAGGCAAAATTTTAAACTTAAGAAACAATAAATCAGGAATGAGTTGGTTGTAAGCAATTAAGGAAAATAACTAGATCTAAAATTTTCATGTAGTGCATTATAATGGATAGAAGACCATAAGTTTTCAGTCATAGAACACAAATTTAGTAAGTAGATATAATTTATATCTATTTATGGCTAATATCAGAGTCTACAACTTTCATATGCAAATTTGAAATGACTGTTGATCGATGGTATGCAAACGACATCGATCGATGGATTTCTTAGTCAAGCATTAAACGATCAGATTCAATAAGTTCACTTAGAATTAGTAGAGTTCTCTCGATTATTCCTAAAAACTTAAGCTCAACAAGATTTGTTTAGGTAACGATACTACTCTCCGAGTTATCAATTATCCTAATATCAGGGTTCTAGAAGTTGTTTTAGAACACAAGCAAAAAGCACAATTCTGATGATAGATCTAATAATCATCCTAGTAATTCTATTGTTTGGCCGATCTGTCAAAACCATTAATAAACCCTAAATCTAACAACATATCTACTCATACATAGCTACGTATAACATAATCATATTCATAAAATAATGCATATAATAGGAATAGTGATAGAAAACTGAGTTCCAATACAAAGCTTGAAAGAAGTTTTGATCTTCTCCCAAAAAAAAAATACTATGTTTGCTATGAAAACTCTAAATTTGTAGAAGAGCTCTCTTCTGCCTCTTTTGCATAAAACACCAGATAAGATTATATAAACTAGGTAAAAATTTATATTTATATATGGCTAAGCTCAGAGTCTACCACTTGCATATGCTAATTTGAAATGACCGTCGACCGATGGTATGCAAACATCATCGATCGATGGCTTTCTTAGTCAAGAATTAAACGATCATATTCGATAAGTTTACTTAGAATTACTAGACTAATCTCTCGATTATCCCTAGAAACTTTATCCTCAACATGATTTCTTCAGGTAACGATCGTACTCTTGCAATTATCTTAATATCATGGTTCTAGTTAGCTATTCTAGAACACAAGCAATAAGCAGAATTTTGATAATAGATCTAATATTCACCATAGCAATTCTATTGTTTTGCTAATCCGTCAAAACCATTAATAAACCCTAAATCTAACAAGAGATGTACTCGGACATAGCTAAGCAGAACATAATCATAAACATAAAATAATACATATAATAATAATAAGGATAGAAAAATTGGATTTCAATACAAAATTAGAAAGAAGACTTGATCTTTTCCCCAAAATCTACTATGTTTGGTATGAAAACTCTAAAGCTGTCAAAGAGCTCCCTTCTGTCCTCCTTTGCATAAAACACCAACAAAGATAATATAAACTAGGTAAAAAAGCGTCCAAGGACAATATTGTAATTTCCATTGACTTGGGCTTCAAGTCGGATAATTTGTGAATTCGGCTTCTGCATGTTGACCGTCGATCGATGGCAAGGGTGCGTCATCGATCGACGCAACTTTATTTTTTGACTCGTACTTAGCTGATCTTGACCAGCTACGGGGTACCTCTCTCTCTAAGATCCAGGAAGTCTCATAATCTCTACAATGCTCCTAAGTTCACATAGACCTGAAAAGATTCTAAAACACATCCTAAACAGACGCTACATTCTCCAAATAAGACCTATAACATGGTCTAAAATTGGTAATAATAGGAGCTATCAACTCTCCCATAATTAACTTTTTGTTACTCCTCAAGCAAAACAACGGTAAACCCATGGAAGAGGTTTGAAAACACAGGGATTCACAAAATTTTAAGCTCATCATTATCATATTTACTATGTCGCAACAAATCAAATAATTGTCAATTTTAGAGAAACTTTATATAACTTATCCTACTATATAAACTAAATCAATTCTACCAACAACTTAGCAAATACTAGCTTGACTCACCCTTCTACTAACCTTATTTCTTGCATAAATTAAAATGTAGGCTTTACCTTGGGAGTATCGATCAAAGGACACATGGACTCTTACCCCTGCAAGTATCTGAACACACATGCAGTCATCTCTGATCCATTTCTTCTCTCTTTCTCTTCCCTCTGAATCACTTTATATTCTTTTTTTTAAGTCCAATGAATCAATGATGTTGATACAGCCCATCTTGTTCATCTTTCTTTTTCTTTTTCTTTTTGCTCTTTTTTTATATTTCAACAAGGTGTAGGCGAATAATACGGTCACATGTAATTTGCCTATCTTTCGCTTTCACAATGTGATCATTCCTTTCTGAACTAGAATAATGGGGTCAAAGGTAATTTACCTGTCCCTCTACATCTTTTAGGAAATCATCTCAATCTTATATACTTTTACCTTCCAAACTTGTAAGAGGAATCTGGTCTAAAGTATACTAAACCCCAATGAAAGCAAATAAGTCAATATTAGGTTGGAGATTAGCTTCGGTTCCTTCAAATATCCTAAGCAAGTTTGATATAGTGGGATGATGATCCACTTTGGTATCTCCAATACTCTCTGCAATCAACAAATCTATAATGGTGCTATAGAATGGTTAGATAATAAGTATAGTTTAAACTGATCATAATCCCTTTCTTGACTCAATAAACACACATAAGAATAAAACTCAAAATAGAAAGCAATATCAATAAACTTCCCCCCCCCGACTTAAATAATACTATCCTCAATGTTATCCCGTCTCGGTTAGGTGGGAAAAATTAAATCATGAGTAAAAGCTTAATGACGAACTCGATACCAGACTCTGTAATTAATGTCGACCGATGGTACGTCTTTGTCGCCGACCAATGGTGGTGTGATGGTGTCGACCGATGGTGAATCCCGAATTTTTTTTGCTGCAAATAAAAAAATACGAAAAATTAATAATATCATGAAAATAAAATGAATTTAAAACATACCTACTATTGGGTTGCCTCCCACTGAGTGCTTGGTTATAGTCTTTAGCTTGACATTTAGTACTGTTTTGACTAAGATGGGTGTAGAGTATCACTTGCTGGAAAACAAGTATCCACATCTTCTTTCCTCATTTGAAACCAGGTACCAATGAAGCTTTTAATGGCTTTTTCACCTCTGGTTCTTTGATTGTCCTTATTCTCCTTGGTGATCTCAATTTGACTCATCCTCTCTTGAAGGTTGTCAATACGTTGGTGTAAGCAGCCAATCCTACTATTTGTGGATATGGATATGTCATCCAATCTCTTGGAGATATCTTTAATCATCATGTTTTGAGATGCATATACTCCATCAAGTTTATCTTCTAGAAACTTCTCAGTTACAAGCTTCTGTCTAAATGGTCCGGGTGAGGCGTCGATCGATGGTCGGGCATGTCCGTCGATCGATGGTGCTTCGTCTGCTCCATTCGCGTGCTGTCTCTGAATCAGCTGATGTGTAGAATCCATCTTTTGCTTCATCTCTTCCATGCACATGGTTAACCAGCTGATGTTGTTGTTGAATGGGTAATAGATATCATCAATCCTTTTTTAGTAGTCATCCATCAACATCTCATGTGCTCTGTAGATTCCTTGAACCTTGTCATCTACTTCTGCTCTATTGTACTAGTCAACTGATTTCCTGGTTTCCTCAAAATTCTCTGCATACTCTGGCAAACAAAGACGAGTGGGACCAATAATGCCTGCTCTTTGAAGAATATCTTTGTTGTCTTTTTTTGGACACGTTGTCGGCCATCTATAGGTTCTGCATTGCCATATTTGTCTCTGTAGACACCATACTCATCTCTTTCTTCCCCATAATCAAAATTCTCTGGATCAAACACTTCAGGTTTTGATCTGTAACTAGCGAAGTCTATGGAAGGTGAGTGCCGATTGACGGCAGCAGTGTTTCGTCGATCGATGATTTTTTTGTTATCTGCACGATTGTCATGTTGTTGTTGTTTGAAGAGATTTACTGATCCATTGGCCATTGCGAGCATGGATGATACATCCTCCTTAGATACATTGATAATTCGTCCATCCATTGCTGTTGCATATCCTTCTAGATCCCTCAGAATTACAAACTCATATGGTATGAGATAACCATAATATTCCTTGTATCTACTGGATAAGCATTGATCAATGGTATTGGGGCACCGTCGATCGATGTCGCAATCCAGGTTCCATCAGATTCTCTGAAATTTCCAGATTCTTCTCGTGCAAGAGCACGGTACTCGATTACTTCTTCTTCAAGGTAAGTAGCATCGCAATATGGGTGGGTTAGCCATATCAGGTCTACGGTCGAGCGTCAACAATAGATGTCAAAGGGTGGGTGTTGATCAATGCTCCAGCATTCAATTCATTTCCTTGCTCAAAATCGCTCAAACACGTGGTCACAAGTCCTGGTTCATGAACCAAATCAATGATAGCATTCTTGGTTCTAGTTTTTACATGTTCATAGTAATGATTTTGATCAATAAAGGATAAATACAACATGTTTGTCTTCATGTCGCATACTGCTCCTGCCGTGGTCATGAAAGCTCTTCCAAGTAGCAGGGATGAATTTTGCTTCACTTGGACCTCCAAGACATGAAAGTCTACAAAAACTAGGGTGTCACCAATTTTCACTTGGAGGTCTTTGACTATGCCTCCTAAATTTACGTTAGAGCAATCAACAAAAGTGAATGAATCACTAGAAGGATCCACTTTTAAGCTGAGGACCTATGCCATGGTTCTTGGCATAATGCTTACTGAAGTATCGGTGTCGCAGAGGGCATGAGCGTAGTCATGTCCTTTGATACTGCAAGGAATTACAAAATTTTGAGGGTCGCTTCTCTTCTTCAACTTAACCCTCTGCTTTATCTCCTACCTCAAATGATTAAACATTCTTTCAATATCCTCATAAGTCTCCTTGTTTTCTCTGAAGAACATCCGCAATCTGTGAGTGTAATAAGCTTCCTCGAATGGGGTTTCTAAAGGGATTTTAAGAACTTTTTGGTAAATATATCCATCTCTTTCTCATTAGCTTCCCTTCTAAGATGCTTATGGACCTTCTTCGTTTTTCTAGTATGTCCATCCATAGCTTTCTCAATTACCGTAGGGACTGAATTATCTGTCTGTCTGGTTTTGGGTAGGTTGGGATTCGAGTGCCTATGAGTATCTTTAAGGCTCATGTCTATTCTTGGCAACCAACATACTTCTACTTCGATCAGCCGTCTATCAACGGTAGACTTTGGTTGTCAATTGATCTCCAACTATCCATACACGGATCCTTCAAGTAGCATCTATTAATGGTCAGCTTGGGCTGTCGATCGATGGTCATTTGAACAACGCAGGGGATTCTCACGAATTTTTTCCTCCTGATGCCTAATCTCTTCCACAACTTGCCAAAAATCATCATCAATGATGGCACTGATGTGATTCTTCTGTGTAGCCTTAATCTTTTCCTTGATCACAATTTTTTGTCTCCTCATAGCCTCACTGGTCTGAACAACTTGATTCTCTAGCTTCTTCACATGGGTGTTGAGAGCTTCAAATTTAGTGTTGAGGTTGGAATAGACAGTAATCTTTCCATTTAAATCTACTGTCATCTTCTGCTGTCCCTCTAGAACCTTGTCAATCATGGCTTCAATCTTGTTCTCCTAGGTATCTGATGGGGTGTTCTGATAATTTGAGACTCCATAGGTTATGTTGTTGTTGTAGTGTCTCTGCTGCTGTGATCCATGGTTGTACCCACTTCTTTGACCATTGCCAAAAGTGTTTTTGTTGCTTTGGTTCCCATATTTCTGGAATCCATTTCCAACAAAGTTCACATCTGCTTCTTTACCCTTCTCATTGTCAGAACTTGTAGCTTCTACACCTTATGTGAAGCTAACTTGCTTCTTCAAAAACCTCTGAGCACTATCCAACTTAGCTTTTACCTCTTCCATGTTATCCTTGGTCAGTGTAGGGGCCGATTTTCTCCTCTCATGATCATTGTTCTTAGTGCTGTTGCTAGCTGTCAAATTCTCTATCACTCCAGTAGCCTCTCTGCTGGACTCTTAGTGCAGAAATTTTCCTCATTGGCTTTGTCTAAAGCCATCTGGTATGAAAAATCAATACCTCTGAAGAAAGTGTTGAGAAGTCGCACTTCATTGAATCAATGGTGTGGACAATATCTTTGGTAGAATGTGAATATGATGAAAGAGTTTTTGAAAGAATCTGCAGGCTCCTTTGTGAATGTAGGAATCCTGCTCCTCATTTTCTCAGCTCTGGCATCATCAAAAAAATTACGTAGGAAGGGGTTTTTGATGTTTGTCTAGGATGTAAGAGATCCTGGTGGTTGCTGCGTAAGCCAATATGAAGCATCTTTAGCAAGCGAATATCTGAAGAGCTTGCATAGAAAATAGTCCTTAAGAACTCTATTAGCCTTGATGGGATATACAAGATCCTCAAATTGCTCCACGTGATCGATAGGGTGCTCATGGGAATTTCCATGAAATGGTGTTTGTGCCACATGTATGAAATAGGCTGGCTTCAACTCAAAGCATTCCTCTGGAAGGATGGAGGAGGAATAACAGATATGTTGGCGTAGAATTGATCTGGACAATTGTAGTAAGCCAACGTTCTGAGTTTAGCAGCCTGGGCTTTGGTTACAGCTGCTTGTTCTTGTTCAGGGATTACAGTACCATGATCATCAATTTTCTGACCTGTTGCATTACGAGAATGACCGTTCAAGTCATAAAGGTCTCCTCTCTCATTCCTAGTCACGATCAACATAGCAACCATCTCTGCTCGGGAATCACCATCTATCGATGTCTCGGGACTAGTGTCGATCGATGTCGGCATATGAGGGTTGATCGACGAAGAAGTGTTGGCGTCGATCAATTGTTGTCGCTTCTCCTTGTGGATGTTACGTTTGATTGCTAATGGGTCAAAGAAAATTAAGTATTTTTCGTTGTTCCTTCTGGTACTGTTGGGCATGCACCTGAAAGACAAAAGAGAAAATATTGTAAGTAAACTAAAAAGAAAACCTAGAAAAAACTTGCAAAACAAATCTAATGGCGATCCTTGCTCCCCTGCAGCGACACCAAATTTGATATGTTCTCTAATTACCCTAGAGCTACTGGTTACTCTCTTAGATAAGAAGCTCAACTATAGTACTTAGGGATCGAATCCACATAGAGCGAGGGCACCTAATAGATTTGATAATCAACTTAGTTTTGATAGGAAATTTATAAAACTTAAGAACCAGTAAATCATGAATGAGCTGGTTGTAAACAATTAAGGAAAATAGGGTTGTGAATTATAATAGATAGAAGCCAAGGAGTTTTCAATCGTAGAGCACACATCTAATAAGTAAAGATATAATTTATATTTATTTATGGCTAAGTTTATAATCTACAACTTTCGCATGCAAAATCGGAACGACCGTCGATCCATGGTATGCAAACGGAATCGATCGATGGCTTTCTTAGTCAAGCATTAAACTATCAGATTCGATAAATTCACTTAGAATTACTAGACTAATCTCTCGATTATCCCTAGAAACTTATGCTCAGCATGATTTGTTCAGGTAACGATCGTACTCTTGCAGTTATCAATTATCTAAATATCAGGGTTCTAGTTCACACAAGCAATAAGCATCACTCGATGTCTTTCTTAGTCAAGCATTAAACGATCAGATTCGATAAGTTTACTTAGAATTACTAGTCTAATCTATCGATTGTCCCTAGAAACGTATACTCAATATGATTTGTTCAGGTAACGATCATACTCTTTCAGTTATCAATTATTTAAATACCAGGGTTCTAATAGCTATTCTAGAACACAAACAATAAGGAGAATTCTGATGAGAGATCTAACAATCACCATAGCAATTCTATTATTTTGCGAATCGTTCAAAACCATTAATAAACCCTAAATCTAATAAGAGATCTACTCAGACATAGCTAAGCAGAACATAATCATAAAAATAAAATAATACATATACTAATAATAGGGATAGAAAACTAGGGTTCCAATACAAAGTTAGAAACAAGTCTTGATCTTTTCCCCAAAAACTAGTATATTTCCTATGAAAACTCTAAAGTTCTCCAAGAGCTCCCTTCTGTCCCCCTTCGAATAAAATACCAACAAAAATAATATAAACTAGGTAAAACACGTCAAGGGACAATCTTGTAATTTCCATGTATTGGGCTTCAAGTCGGGCACTGGTAGTCGACCAAGCAGCTGGCTGGCAGGACAGGTGGTTCAACCAAGAAGCTGGGTGCGCCTCGCATGCGAGCTGCCCATGCGGGTGGACAACTTGTAGCCCAGATGGCTGAAACCATTGGCCGCTGCCTCTTATATATACCCACGCCATCCCTCTCATTTCTCCGCATTGAGATCACTTCAAAGCACTTCAAAAACGTGAGAGAAAAAGTAAGAAAGAAAGTTAGAGTTTTCAAGGTCAGTTGCTCTACCGGTATTGGGTCGACATCTAGAGAAGGTTCTGTTCAAGTGAAGATCACTTCAGACGGAAATCTATTTGAGAAGGTCGAGAAAGGGTTTGGATCGCAGAAGTCAGAGACGGGGTCAAGGCCTCATTCAGCCAAAGAACAATGATTTATGATCAATTTTTTGTTAACTTGTTTTCATGTAGGTTCCCGTTGCTGGAAGTTAGACCATGGCAGGAGGCTGGGTTTAGTTTTGAAACTGTTTGCTTAGATAATATTTGAGGTTAGTGAATAATGATTGATTGAGTTGATAGCATGCTTACTAATTGCTTGAGAATAGTGGTTATCTAAGAAGCATGTTGATGGTTAGGATTGTGCTTAGGTTGTTTGGTTAGTTAGCAAATGTTGAATGCTTAGATAATATTTCTAAGTTGTGGCTAGGTAGGTATTCTGGAATTTAAGTATTTAGGCTATGTTTTGGAATATGTGTTTTTGTGATAGTTACGATTAATACTAGGAACCTTGAGTTATTAACCATGTTTAGTATAGTCATGTGTTGGCCATATAGCATTTGTGCAACCCACAATGCTAAGCCTGTTAGGGGTGATTTAGTGTTCCTCTAGACTTTGTACTCAGCGGATTCAAGGAAACCCCTTATTCGCTAGATCGAGAAGACTTAGAGAGACGAGGTCATGGCCTATGTCTGAGTGTTACACGACTGTATAACGACCAGCAGTGACCCGAATGACTATGGGCTGCCGCGCAGTGACCCAAATGACTGTGGGCCGTGATCGATTGAAATTTCTTTCTTCTAGTCTTTGTGATAGGGAGATAGGATATTGCCGAGGATGGACGAGGAACCTAATTTCGTCAGGGCCCTATATATGTATATTATACTGTAGAGGGTTGTTGAACCCTAGTTTGAGTTTAGGTCATTCGGTTGTGGTTAGCAAGTTATTAGCGGTTATCATTTCATAATGTTAGTTATCTTGCTATAATTTCATGCTGCATATTTCTGATATTGCTTATATTATTTGAATCCATAAAATTATGTTTAATCTTTATTAGGTGAACCTCTCGACTTAGATTGTTTAGGGTCGGTTAGTGAGAGGTTGTATTTACTAGATTTAGGATCGTAACCCACTGAGTAATACTACATTACTCACTCCTCACTCGTTTTTGTTTTCAGTTGACGAGTAGATCGAGTCAGCCTGTAGAGTTCGGGGGAGTTAGGCATGCTGGTGTCGTGTTTGCATCTTTCTGCTTAAAGACGTTTTCAGACTTTAAGTATGTACTTTTGCTCTCTTGGCATGCCACTACTTGTATATTATATTTTGTATTGCAAACCATGTAATATATAAGATAAATAAAGTGATATTTTGTGTAAATGACTTGTTACTGATATTAGCTTGTCCAAGATAACACAACTTTTAGATTCAAGTACGGGTTGAAAAACCTTAGGCCTTAATCTGATGGGATGTGTTAGTTGGTAGACTGGACTAAGTCATGAATTTCACCCATTGTGATCCTGGTCGGATCATCCTAGCTCATCATGTAGCTCTCCCAAACCTTGGTAGAGAGTCGGCTCGTCGGTCATGTTCTTGTTTGATTGTTGGGCGGTGGTTCAACCTATACCTAGAACGGTTCGAGGGTGTAACAGAGGTAGTATTAGAGCATGGTGTTGGGGTCAAAATTGGTCATGGAAAAAACAACGGCTAAAATCTTCAGAGAAATATGCCTTAGATAAATATGAACCGAAATGTCGAAGAAACTACACCAAGCCGAGCCTCTTTAAATAAGGATATGAGAACAAAACTCCGTTTAATTCATCCCGGATAATCCAAAAATGAAAATATTGGAAAAACGTTCTTGCGGAAGGCTTTTGCGATAAATGACAAGTTTTACAATATAACCTTCCGTAGAACAAAATTCGGAAACTTTCCGAGAAAAAACCTCGTAAGAAAATCTGTGAGATAATCTTCCGCGAAATAGAAGATAACGGAAAAACTTGCATAAAACAAATCAAGTAGTTCCGAATATTCACATAGCAATCAACAGCGATAACGAGAACAGAAGAAAGGAACCAGCACACTCTCATCGCCCTCAACACACTGTCTCATTACCCTCATAGCCCTCTCATCACCCTCAACACACTCTCTCATGGCCCTCAAGCCTCTCTCATGTCCCTCAAGGCTCTCTGATTGCCCTCAAGGCTCTCTCATCGCCCTCAAGGCTCTCTCATCACCCTCAAGCTCTCTCATCGCCCGCAAGCTCTCTCTCATCACCCTCAAGCGTCTCTCATCGCCCTCAAGGATCTATGATCTCCCTCAAGCTTCTCTCATCACCCCCAAGCCTCTCTCATTGCCCTCAAGTTCTCTCTCATCGCCCTCAAGCTCTCTCTCACCGCCCTTAGGCCTCTCTCATTGCCCTCAACGCTCAGTGAGACTCTCACCGTATTCTCCTTTGAATCTCGATCTAAATATCTTCCGTTTTGTCTCAGTTAGAGTTTCGTTTAAATTTTATGATAAAAAAACAAAGACTTGTTAGCAAATCAATCAACGGAGCTGATAATGGTAGACTTACGATCTCGAATCTCGTAAAATCTCGATGAAGTGATTGGTTTCTATCATTATATAAGATCAAAAATGTGGGAACCAACATTGTATAAATCCATGATTTCTCCGAAAATAATCGTAAAAAAATTTAAGTTGAAAAAACGTCCGAGAAGGTTTAAAGCATGACAAAAGCCCACTTATGATTTAAAGCAAGAATATGCCCAAAGTAGAATGCCGGTTTATATGATTGGAGTAAAGATAAATGAAAAAGAAGACAAATGAAAAACTTCCAAGATAAACATGGAGGTCTAGAAGATAAGGAAAACTTTCGCAAAGATAAAAACTTAAATCGGGGGCAGAAAGGAAAAAATGGTCGACCTTAGAGGCATATATAAGGAGAGCCAAGGTGAGGATCAAATGGAAAATTTTTAGAGTTAGAACTCTCTGCACTTAGGAACCTTGGGCATTATTCTCGACATGCTTAGTTTCTATGGCTTGCACTCGATTGCTAGATGAACTCACAAAGGCAGTTCGATCTCTTTTTAAACTCAACTGAACTACATTCTTCTTGATCGTCCAAAGGGGTACGTAGGCAGCCTTTCATAAGGTCCAGTTCGTAATCTGTTAAAACCTTTTTCATGTCTTTTTATGTCTTTCGCTAAAGGAGCTTTGACTTGCATAGGTCTTCTTGACATAGGCGGCTATGCTAGCGAACTTAGCTAGATTTTACTATCTATGTTATTTGATTCCATGTAATATCGTTTCCATAAGAAACTCATGTATGTTTTTCCTGGAAAGGTCATACGCGCATTCGAAATAAAGATCTACTTTTCTATAAATTCGTTTGTTGTCTTTTCATATTTTTCCACATTTGTGTGATCACTTTTCGTTGGCCCTTGCAAATAATCCGGATCCTCAATGCATATAATAATAATAGGGATAGAAAAGTGGGGTTCCAATACAAAATTAGAAAGAAGTCTTGATCTTTTCCCCAAAAACTACTATGTTTGCTATGAAAACTATAAAGCTGTCAAAGAGCTCCCTTTTGTCCCCCTTTGCATAAAACACCAGCAAAGATAATATAAACTAGGTAAAAAATGTCCAAGCGCAATATTGTTATTTCCATTGACTTGGGCTTCAAGTCGGATACTTTGTGAACTGGGCTTCTGCATGGTGAATGTCGATCGATGGCAACGATGTGTCGTCGATCGGCGGAACTCTCTATTTCGACTCGTACTTAGCTGATCTTGACCAGCTACGGGGTTCCTCTCTCTCTCTCTAAGATCCAAAAAGCCTCATAATCTTTACAATGCTCCTAAATACACATGGATCTGAAAAGACTCTAAAACACATCTTAAACAGATACAACATACTCCAAATATGGCCTATAACATGGTCTAAAAGTGGTAATAATAGGAGCTATCAACTCTCCCAGAACTAACCTTTTGTTTGTCCTCAAGCAAAACCAGGGTAAAACCGTGTAAGAGGTTTGAAAACACATGGATTCACAAAATTTCTAGCTCATCATTATCACATTTACTATGTCGAAACACATCAAACAAGTGTTAATTCTAGAGAAACTTTATATACCTTATCCTAGTATATAAACCAAATCAATTCTACCAACAACTTAGCAAACACTAGCTTGACTCACCCCTCTACTAACCTTCTTTCTTGCATAAAATAAAAGTGTAGGCTTTACCTTGGGAGTATTGATCAAAGGACACATGGACTCTTACCCTTGCAAGTATCTGAACACACATGAAGTCTTCTCTACTCCATTTCTTCTCTCTTTCTCTCTTCTCTGGATCTCTTTATATTCTTTTTTTTTATAAGTCCAATGAATCAATGATGCTGATACAACCCATCTTGTTCATCTTTCTTTTTATTTTTGCTCTTTTTATTTATATTCTCAACAAGGTGTAGGCGAATAATGCGGTCACATGTAATTTGCCCATCCTTCGCTTTCACAATGTGATCATTCCTTTCTGAATTAGAATTGCCTGGTCTCCTAAAAATTCTCTTTATACTCTGGGGAACAAAGACGAGTGTGACCAATAAAGCCTGCTCTCTGAAGAATATTATTGATGTCTTCTTTGGACACGTTGATGATTCGACCATCTAAAGCTTGTGCATTGCCATATTTATCTCTGTAGATTCCATAATTATCTCTTTCCTCCCCATAATCAAAATTCTCTGGATCAAACACTTCACGTTTGATCTGTAACAAGCAAAGTCTTTTGGAAGGTGAGTGTCGATTGACGGAAGCAGTGTTTCGTCGATCGATGCTTTGTTGTTATCTGCCCGATTGTCATGTTATTGTTGTCTGAAGAGATTTCCTGATCCATTGGCCATTGCGAGCATATCTGATACATCCTCCTTAAATACATTGAGAATTCGTCCATCCATTTCTTGTGCATATCCTTCTAGATCCCTCAGAATTACAAAATCATATGGTATGAGATAGCCATAATATTCATTGTATCTACTGGATAAGCATTGATCAATGGTATTGGGGAACCGTCGATCGATGTCGCAATCCAGGTTCCATCATATTCTCTGAAATTTCCAGCTTCTTCTCGTGCAAGAGCACGATACTCAATTGCTTCTTCTTCAAGGTAAGAAGTGTCGTAATCTGGGTTAGCAATATCACGTCTACGGTCGAGATTGTCGACGATCAATTTCAAAGGGTGGGTGGCGATCAATGCTCCATCATCTGAATCATTTCTTTGCTCGAAATTGCACAAACACGTGGCCACAAGTCGTGGTTCATGAACCAAATCAATGAGAGAAGTCTTGGTTCTAGTTTGAACATGTTCACAGTAATGATTTTGATCAAAAAAGGATAAATACAACATGTTTGTCTTCATGTTGCATACTGCTCCTACCATGGTCATGATAACTCTTCCAAGTAGCAGGGATGAATTTCGCTTCACTTGGACATCCAAGACAAGAAATCTACAAGAACTAGGGCGTCACCAATTTACACTTGGAGGTCTTTGACTATGCTTCCTAAATTTTACGTTTGGGCAATCCACAAAAGTGAATGAATCACTAGAAGGCTCCACCTTTAAGATGAGCACCCCTGCCATGGTTCTTAGCATAATGCTTACTGAAGTACCGGTGTCGCAGAGGGCATGAGGGTATTCATGTCCCTTGATACTGCAAGGATCTACAAACTTTCGAGGGTCGCTTCTCTTCTTAAACTTAACCCTCTGCTTTATCTCCCACCTCAGATGATTAAACATTCTTTCACTATCCTCATAAGTCTCCTTGGTTTCTCTGAAGAACATCCACAATATGTGAGTGTAATAACTTCCTCGAGTGGGTTTCTAAAGGGATTCTAAGGACTCTTTTGGTAAAGCTATCCATCTCTTTCTCATTAGCTTCCCTTCTAAGATGCTTAAGGACCTTCTTCTATTTTCTAGTATGTCCATCCATAGCTTTCTAAATTACCGTAGGGACTGAATTATATGTCTGGTTTTGGGTAGGTTTGGATTCGAGTGCCTATGAGTATATATAAGGCTCATGTCTATTCTTGGCAACCAACATACTTCTACTTCGATCAGCCGTCTATCGACGGTAGAGTTCGTCTGTCAATTGATCTCCAACTATTCATACACGGATCCTTCAAGTAGCATCTATTGATGGACAGCTTCGTATGTCGATCGATGGTCTTTTGAACAAGGCAGGGGATTCTCACGAATTTCTTCCTCCTGATGCTTAATCTCTTCCACCACTTGCCAAAAATCATCATCAATGATGGCACTGATGTGATTCTTCTGTCCAGCCTTGATCTTTTCCTTGATCAAAGCTTTTTGTCTCCTCATAGCCTTACTACTAAGAACAACTTTATTCTCTAGCTTCTTCACATGGGTGTTGAGAGCTTCAAATCTAGTGTTGAGGTTGGAATAGACAGCAATCTTTCCATTTAAATCTACTGTCATATTCTTCTGTCCCTTTAGAATCTTTAAAGCGGGATGTAATCTGGTCGAAAGCGATATGGGAAACATAAGCCAAAGTAGTCATCTCACTCCCTAAAACCGTGATTAGACTTAGGTCTTGCCCTAAACCCAACACACTGGTCTCTAACGTCTCAAGGCATGATATCGAAAAGATACGAGATCCTGAAAGCATGTCTCTTTGTCCATATCTAAACGCCCTCGAAACTTTGAAAAACTTCTCAAACATCTCGAACTAGCAACGAATAGGACGATCCGCAAAAGAGTTGGGAGCGAGATGATAACTCGTATCCTTCCTCTATACTTAACAAAAATCCCAATCTACTTAAACTCCTTTTCAAGTAAAAAGCTAGTTTATTCAATTAAAAAGTCGCAAAGCGGTCGGGATCCGAAAACATAAATTTGGTCACACTCGGCCTAAATAAACAGCCTATGAGGCTAGTCACGAGGCCGACAAAGGTCCGATACACAATGCCGTTGGTAGCAACATGCCTGATAATCTCTACACGATACACAACTAAACCATAAAGGTCTCACTAGAAAACAGGAAGTAAGAACCTTAACTCCGGAACGAACTAAGAAAGGCTTGATCCCTTTTACAAGGGTACATAGGCATCCTTCACAAGGCACATCCCCAATCCTACGGCATTCTGCTCTTAGAGGAATAAGTAGACCACTTTCAACGGACCTTTCAAACGTTGATTCCGCCCAACTTACCAAACCTACCAAAACCACTCGCTAGAACTTTATGATTCTAACGAGCTGGGGGCTAACTGTTGGGGTCAAAATCGGTTACAGCAAAATCAACGTCGGAAACATACCGGGAAATGTGTTCTTTGTGTAAGAAAGAGATAATGTCTCGTAAAAATGGGAATGGGAAAAATCAAGGTCAAATCTTGACTAACCACAAAGGAGAGGTCGGCACAGATAAGTCATCATGAAGAGCTTATCCAAACACCGCGGGTAAATGCATCCCCGAACAGAAATACGACAAAACGACTAGAAGACCCGATCATCTAACTCCCCGAACGGAGAAGATGGCCAAGCAAGACGTCTATCCTGTCAAACGGGAAAATCAAGCCACATGGGACGACCAACTCACCCGTACGGCGAGTTGGATGGCGAGTTGGACGGCTCGGACCAACCATCTTGCATGTATCGCGAGTTGGACAGCATGGACCAACCAACTCGCCGAAGGGGAGATAGGTGGCACGAGCAATCCAATTCACTCGTTCGGCAAGTCAGATAAATCAATCCATTTTTACCTCGTCCTCATTAACTCCCTTTTTCGATACTTGATCGAACTTATCTTTGTTCCGTCTCGATCAGGATTGACATTGGAACTCTACAGAAATAACTTGTTTTCCCGAGAAAGAATCAGGTAGATCGTATGAGATGGTAACTGTTAACTAAACACCTAGAGTCACACGCCTCATATGAAAGATCCTAACTCTCAGACGATGTCATTTTAGCAATACTCTTTCGATAAAATCGTAGAAACGCCTAAGTAAACGGCCCGATGCGGTCTAAAGCTCGGGCAAAGGCCCACGTGCGATTTTATCCGAAGTCAAGCCCAAAGTTTGTGACGGTTTATCTTTTATTTTGCATGAAGGAATAAATGTTAAGTTCGGAAGATAAATGTCAAGATCGGAGGATAAATGTTAATTTTCCAAAGATAATCTTAAAGATCGAGGAAAAAGGAATATTTTCGCGAAGCGATAAATTCGACCAAGGGCAGAAGGGGAAAGAGCAAACCGCCTTTGGAGGAGTATGAAAAGACTTCAAGGGTGATGATGCAGAGTACACACGAAAATCTCCACTCAAAGCAAACATAGCTTAGCACTTAGAACATATAGGCTACTTTCCGTTTTTGTTATTCGAGCTGCAACTCAACTAGGGTTTTGCAGTCAAAGGTTATTAGAACTAGGGATCTCACCGACTGCTCTCATAACCAAAGCTCATATCCTGTTGTAAACGCTCATACGCAAATTCGGAATAAGACATCTATTTTTTCTCTTTTCGATTCTTACTTTGTTTCTTGATATTTACTTCGTATTCTGACTGATTGGCGTGTGGTTTAGCAGATATCCGGGACCTCTGAGAAACTAGGATTTACCTTGCGTTCCTAATTCAACGAAAATCGACAGTGCAAATTTCGGTTCCCACAATCCTTCTGAGTAGTCAAACCAGCGACCCAAATTCATGTTCAGCACATACTTATTCTTACTCCGACGTTTTCCTACAGAAGGATACTTTTTTCTTGAGTTATTCCCTTTCTTTTCTTGTACACTTGAGGTAAGATATACAACTCCTCAATTTGTTTAGGAACCATCCATTTAGATATATGCGGTAAAGGATATATAGTCCTTTTATATGCCAAAGCCCACACTTTAATCAAGTAATAAGGCACTATTAAATCATACATATCACTCAAATCGAATGGTAGATCATGCTTCAAACACTTTACAACAGCACCTATTGCATGGACACATGAGAATCTATCTATATCAAGGTGACTGCAGTTGCACGTCTTTTGTTGTAAATTCACCAAATAAGTCTTTCTGTTATTCCCAATGACATTGTATTCAATCTCAAAGAGTTCAATGGAGTCACTGTTATATTTTCACCTGTCGGACATATTTTATGCATTTTGTTCTCCACATAAGGATCCAATTTTTGAGTTGACGGTCCGGCAGCAACATTCTTCATATGTCTGTTGAACCACTCGGCCATTTTGTCCATAATTGTTTCAAGCATAGGCACTAAAGAGTACTTTCGTGCCTTATCAAAAAGTCCATTCATTGGCTTTGCACAGTTAGAGGTGTCTATATTGTACCTTGCACCGAGAAAAAGACATTTTGACCATTTTCTAACATCTACCATTTTATCAAGAGACGTACCACACGCTGGATATCTCTCCCTAAACTCTTGATACTCTTCAAACTGAACCTCTGAATAAAGTTTTGCAACTTTTTGAGTTGTTTTGCAACCTCGTTCCTATTCTGTTTAACACTCATTTTCACATTGTGCGATAGATGCCTGATACAATATCCATGTTGAGGCATCAGATAAATTTCAGCAACGACTTTGATCAGACTTGGATTTCTGTCTAACACAAACACCAATTCAGAGGAATCCGGTATAACAATATTCAGCGTTGTGAAAAACCATGTCTAACTTTCATTTTTCTCCCCATCAACGACACCAAAAGCTATATGATAATGGTGACGCTTTGGATCCTAAGCCGTGGCAATAACTAAAACACTACCTTCTACAATCTTGAGAAAAGTTGCATCTACAGTTATGACTTTCTTCATGTATTGAAACCCCTCAGTTAAAGCTCCCAAAGCAACAAAGAGGTATTTGAACCTTTTTTCTCTATCCAATAACAAACTTGTTTTTGTAAACGGGTTCACCTTCTCTAACATATACAAATAAGAATGCAATTTCTTTTATCCTTCCTCAGGACTACCACACATATCCTCAACAACATGTAGAATACGACACTTCCACACTCATTTTCCTTCTAACGAGACCGACCAGAGTTTTTGGAGTTGGGGTCTCAAATGGTCCAGGATAATCTTCATAAACAATAGATTCAACACATCTTGGTGTCACTTTCTTTTTTATTCCTGTACTTGAAGAAGTTCAAGAGCATGAATGCATCTTTATGTATGTTCTGATTGAGAACACTTCAAAATTCTTTATCTGTGCAGCTCTTACAAACCATTTACAACCTTTAGCTGCTCCCGACATTTCACGACATATCGACTCTTATCCGAGTTCAAGATAATGATTCCAAAAGTGTTATGCTGTAATGTTTTGTCAATTAAATCTTTCACAATGTCTTTATTTGGGAATGCTTGAAATATTTCAATACCAATACCATCTTCCCACTCTGTAACCACTCGAATTTCCTCTGCAGCACGTGGAAGTTCAACACACTCGCAAATAGCACCACTAGCCACATGGTTATCCGTTTTGTCCTCATACTCCACCACGTCCGTGTTATCCAAACCACATCATCTGCTTCGACATTGACAACCTTTTACACCCCCTCTAAACCCTCAACGTATTGTTCAGCTTCTTCTATGGGAGTAAATAGAGTAAGTGCGCCCAAATTACCTTCTACTTTACTCCCAGGTTCACTATAGTTTCCAAAAATGAGCTTTCTTTCCTAGCTCTTGATAGTTACTTGGTTATTCGAACTACTTCAAATTGTTTAATGTACTCTACATGCAAAATACTTCTTCTTTGCTCTTTATCTAGTGATGTTAGATTAACAAACACATCTTCATCACCCAAATATTTTGATTGTCTCCTAGGTTCCATTACTAATGGAATGTTACTCATATTCAGCCTATTAGCGAACAGATATATGGCCATCTTCCTGCATTTCCTCTCCTTCAACAACGAATAAGTGATCTCTTCAAATGATGATGTTTGAAGGATATAACATACAAACGACCATTGCTCAGAATCCATTTATAATCATCTCCGATCTTTAAATAATGCCCATAATTAAAGTGTATGTTTGTATAAGAAGAACTTATTGTCTACTTTACAAAAAAAACATTAAAGTAAACCTAGTTAATCAGTTATACCATTAAAGATATACTAAGTTACACCTAGTTATATTGTTATTTTACTAAACTTATATTCCCTCCGTTACAAAAAGATCCACGTTTTAGAAAAATATTGTTTCAAAAATTTTCATTTTCTTATATTTTCAATGCAATAAATAATGATAAATTGTAAACTTTAAAAAGTTAAAAGAATCTATTGGTTAAAAGTTACGGGGAAGATTAAATTACAAAACAATATGCATTGGTAACTCAAATTTCATATGTTTTCTTAATATGCATAAAAATTCTAAAAACATAAATATTTATGAAAATTGTATCTAACGAATAGTAAATCACCTAGTTACACATTTTTGTCATTAAAGTTGTATTTAGTTACACATATTTACGGTTTATATAATACCAAGTTATATGATGGGTCCTAATATTTACCACTTTTAGACCATGTTATATGTCCTATTTAGAGTCTGTTATGTGTGTCTATGATGTGTTTTAGAGTCTTTTCAGGTCTAGATGCATTTTTGAGCATTTTGTAGATTATGAGGCTTTCTGGAGCTCAAAGAGAGAGGAACCACGTAGCTGGTCAAATTCTGCAAAGTACAATTTGATATATAGCATGGTGTCGATCGACAATGCACCCTTGCCGTCGATCGATGGTGAACATGCAGAAGCCCACTTCACAGAGTACCCAACTTGAAGCCCAAGTCATGAAAATTACAAGATTGTCCCTGGACGTGTTTTACCTAGTATGTATTATATTTGCTGTTGTTTTATGCAAAGGGGGACATAAGAGAGTTCTTTGACAAGTTTAGAATTTTCATAGAAAACATTGTAGTGTTTAGGGAGAAGATCAAGATTTCTTTCAAGTTTTGTATTGGAGTCCCGATTTTCTATCCCTATTCTTATTACATGCATTATTTGATGTTTATGATTATGTTTTGCTTAGCTATGTCTGAGTAGATCTTTTTTTTTACTTAGGGGTTTATTAATGGTTTTATGGATTAGCCAAGAAATATAATTGTTAGGATGATTATTAGATTTATCATCAGAATTGTGCTTATTCCTTGTGTTCTAAAGTAGGTAACTAGAACCCTGATATTATGATAATTGATAACTGCGAGAGTAGGATCCTTACTTGAATAAATCCTGTTGAGCTTAAGTTGCTAGGAATAATCGAGTGATTAGTCTAGCAATTCTAAATGAGCTTATCGAATATGACCGTTTAATGCTTGACTAAGAAAGCCATCGATCGATGTCGTTTGCATACCATCGATCGACGGTCATTTCGAATTTCCACCCAAAAGTTGTAGACTTTGATCTTAACCATAAATAGATATAAATTATATTTTACTTATTAAATTCGTGTTCTATGATTGAAAACCACTTAGTTTCTATCCGTTATAATTCACTACCTGAAAATCATAGACCTATCTATTTTCCTAATTGCTTATAACCAACTCATTCCTTATTACTAGTTCATAAAGTTTATTTAATTGCCTAGCATAACTAAGTTGATTATCAAATCTATTGTATGCCCTTGCTCTCTATGGATTTGATCCCTAAGTATTACAGCTGAACCTCTTATTTGAGAAAGTAATCAGCAGCTCTAGGTAATTTGAGCACGTATAAAATTTGGCACCGTTGCCAGGGACAAAGGATCCGCAAGAAGAAACAACAACAATCAATCGACGCCAAGACTTATTCATCGAAAGACACTCATCTGTCGACATTGATCGACACTAGTCCAGAGACATCAATCGAACCCGAGCATAGATGGTTGTTATGCTGATCGTGACTAAGAATGAGGGAGGGGACATGTATACCTCCAAGGTCATCTGCATAATGCAACAGTTCAGAAAATTGATGATTAGGGTATTGTAATCCCTGAACCAGAAGAAGTTGTTGTAACTGAAGCCCATGTAGGTCAACCAAGAACATTATTTGACTACAATCGTCAAGATCAATTATATGCCAACAAATCTGCTATTCGTCATCCATCTTTCCAGAGGAACAATTTTGAGTTGAAGCCAGCCTATTTCACACTTGGGGCACATACACCATTTCATGGACATTCTCATAAGCACCCTATGAATTACTTGGCGCGATTTGAGGATCTTATGTCTTCTATCAAGGCTAATATAGTCTCTGGGGACTATCTTCGATGCAAGCTCTTCAAATATTTGCTTGCTGGAGATGCTTCATATTGTCTTAACCATATACCACCATAATCTCTTACATCTTGGACATACATCAAAAACATTTTTCTGCATAATTTAATTGATGATGCCAGAGCTGAGGATTTGAGGAGCAGAATGGCTACATTCACATAGGAACCTGCAGAGTCTTTCCAAAACTCATGGATCATATTCAAATCCTACCAAAGAGATTGTCCACACCATGGATTCAATGAAGTGCAACTTCTTAGCACTTTTCTGAGAGGTATTGATTTGTCATACCAGATGTATTTAAACACAATTAATGAGGTAATTCTTTGCACTAGGAGTCTAAAAGAGGCTACTAGATTGATAGAGAATTTGAGAGCTAGGAACAGCACCAAGAAAAATGATCATAAGAGGAGATAATCCGCCCCTATACTGACTAAAGATCAGATGGAAGAAGTAAAAACCAAGTTGGATAATGTCCAGAGCTTTTTGAAGATGCAAGTTAGCTTCGCAAAAGGTGTAGAAACTATAGGATCTGATAAAGAGAAAGGTTGAGAAGAGGATGTGAACATTGTTGGAAATGGATTCCAGAGATATGGGAACTAGAGGAACATAAAATCTTATGGCAGAGATGAGAGTGGCTTTCAATGGAAAGCAGCAGAGACCCTGCAACAAAAAGATTAAAGCCATGATTGATATGGTTCTAGAGGGACATTAGAAGATGATAGTGGGTTTTAATGGAAAGATTGATGCTGCCTATACCAACCTCAACACTAAATTTGAAGCTCTCAACACCTATATGAAGAAACTAGAGTATCAAGTTTTTCTGACCAGTGAAGTTGTGAGGAGATAAGATGCTTTGATGAAGGAAAAGATTGAGGCTGGACAAAAACATCACGTCAGTACCATCATTGATGATATTTTTTCCAAGTTGTGGAAGAAGTTAGGCACCAGGAAGGAAGAAATTCGTGAGAATCCCCTGCCATGTTGGAACGACCATCAATCGACAGCCAAACCTAACCATCGATCTACCGTACCTAAATAATCTGAGTGTGAGGAGAAGCACAACGATTGATAGTCGGACCCTACCATCAGTCAACGGCCGATCGAAACATATATAGACTCATAGGAACTCGAATCCCACCCTACCCAAACCCAGACAGATAGATAATACAGTTCCTACGGTAATTGAAAATAAGAAAGAAGAAGGTCCCTAAGTATCTTATTAGGGAAGCTAATGAAAAAGAGATGGATAGATTTACCAAGAGAGTCCTTAAAATACCTATAGAAACCCCATTCGAGGGAGCTTATTACACTCACAGATTGAGGATGTTATTCAGAGAAATCAAAGAGACTGATGAGAACATCAAAAGAATGTTTAATCAACTAAGGAGAAGATAAAGTAGAGGGTTAAACTGAAGAAGAGAAGCGACCCTTAAAGTTTGTTGTTCCCTGCAGCAACAAGGTACATAATTACCCTAATCCACTCTGTGACACCGGTTCTTTAGTAAGTATTATGCCAAGAACCATGGTAGATGTGCTCAGCTTAAAGGAGGAGCCTTCAACTGATTCATTAACTTTGTGGATTACTCTAATGTAAATCAGAAGGCATGGTCAAAGACCTCCAAGTCCAAATTTGGTGATGCCCTAATTAATGTAGAATTTCATGTTTTGGACGCCCAAGTCAACCAAAATTCACCCTTGGTACTTGGAAGAGCTTTCATGGACACGATAGGAGCAGTATGCGACATGAAGAAAAACATGTTGTATCTATCCCTTATTGATCAAAATCATTACTATGAACCTGTTCAAACTAGAACAAAGACTGCTCTCATTGATTTGGTTCATGAACCAGGACTTGTGGCCACTTGTTTCTGCAATTTTGAGAAAGAGAAAGAGTCAAATGATTGAGCATAGATTGACACCCAGCCCATACAATCGATTAACGATGAAAACACACAGTCGGTCGACACCCACCCTTATCAATCGGCGGAAACCCCAACCATGGACATGATACGGTCAACCCAGATTACGACGTTTCCTATATCGAAGAAGAAGCAATCGAGTATTGTGCTCTTGCACTAGAAGAAAATGGAAATTTCAGAGGATCCGGTCGAGCCTGGATTGTGACATCGATCAATGGTGCCCCAATACCATCGATCGTCCCTAATCAGGTAAAATACGTTGAAGATTATGGTTATCTCATACCATATGGGTTTGGAATTATGAGGGCTCCAAAAGGATATGCACAAGCAATGGATGGACGGATTCTCAAAGAATCTAAGGAGTATATATCAGACATACTTGCAATGGCCAATGGATCAGGAAATCTCTTCACACAAACAACATGACAACTACGTAGATAATAACAAAGCATCGATCGACGCAACACTGCTGCCATCAATCGACACTCACCTTCTAGAGGAATTCACCGGTCACAGTTAAGAACCTTAAGTGTTTGATCCAGAGAATTTTGATTATGGAGAAGAAAAAGATAAGTATGGCGTCTAGAGATAAATATGGCAGTCCACGAGATTTAGATGGCCGGATCACCAATGTGTAAAAGGAAGACATTTGAGATATTCTTCAGAGAGAAGCCATTATTTTTCACACTCATCTTTGTTTGTCATAGTATGCAGAGAATTTTGAGGAGACCAAACCATAAGCTAACTATTACAGAAGAGCAGAAGTAGATGACATGGTACAAAGAATCTACAGAGCACAAGAGATGTTGATGGATGACTACTACAAAAGGATAGAGGATGTCTATTACCCATTCACAACAATACCGGCTGGTTATCCACGTGCATGGAAGAGATGTAGCAAAAGATGGAATCGCCTCATTAGATGATTCGTAGACAACACCCGAATGAAGTAGACGAAGCACCATCGATCGACAGACATGCTTGACCATCGATCGACAGACATGCTTGACCATCGATCGAAACATCACGCGGACCATTTAGATAGAGGCTGGTAACTGAGAAACTTCTAAAAGATAAACTTTATGGAGTATATGCATCTCAAGACACGATGATGGAAAATATCTCCAAAAGATTGGATGACATATCCATACATACAGATAGAAAAATTGGCTGGTTACACAAAGAAATTAACAACCTTCTGGAGAGAATGAGTCAAATTGAGATCACCAAGAAGAACATGGAAAACCAATGAACCAGAGGTGAAGAAGCCACTAGAAGCTTCATTGGTACCTGGTTTCAGATGAGCAAAGAAGATGTACAGACTTGTTTTCCAACAAGTGATACTCAACACCCATCTTAGTCCAACCAGTGCTAAATGTCCAGATAAAAACTATAACCAAACGCTGAGTGGCAACCCACTATTAAGTATTTTTACATTCATTTTATTTTCATGATTTACTAATTTTTGTTTTTTCTTTATTTGCAGTTCAGAAAAAAACAGGAAGTTTGAGAAACACCATTTGTCGACGAGGAAGCACAACCATTGGTCGATACTGATCATCATCGATCGACGTCACTACATTACCATCTGTCATCTGATCGATATTCCCAAAATAAAGTCTTTGCTTTTATTTTATGCAAGATATGAGGTTAATAGAGGGGTGAGTCAAACTAGTATTTTCTAAGTTGTTGGTAAAATGAATTTGATTGCTATACTATGATAATGCATATAAAGTTTCTCTAAGATTAACACTTTTTTGATGTGATTGCGACATAGTAAAGGTGATAATCATGAGCTAGAGATTTTGTGAGTCTTTGTGTGTTTCAAACCTTTCTCGCAGGTTTATCCTTGTTTTGCTTGAAGACAAACAAAATGTTAAGTGTGGGGAAGTTGATAGGTCATAATATTTACCATTTTTAGACCATGTTATACGTCCTATTTGGAGTATGTTATGTGTGTCTAGGATGTGTTTTAGAGTCTTTTCAGGTCCAGATGCATTTTGGAGCATTGTGGACATTATGAGGCTTCCTGGAGCTTAAAGAGAGAGAGAGAAGAACCCTGTAGCTGGTCAAATTCAGCAAAGTACGATTTGCGACATATCATGGTGTCGATCGACAACCCACCCTTGCTGTCGATCGACGACCCATCCTTGCCATCGATCGACGGTCAACATGCAGAAGTCCAATTCACAAAATACTCGACTTGAAGGCCAAGTCATAGAAATTACAAGATTGTCCATCTGGGCGTGTTTTACCTTTATGTATTATCTTTGCTGGTGTTGCAAGGGGGGACATAAGAGAGTTATTTGACAAGTTTAGAGCGTTCATAGTAAATATATTACTTTTGGGGAGGGGAGATCAAGATTACTTTCAAGCTTTGTATTGGAATCCCGGTTTTCTATCCCTATTTTTTATTATATGCATTATTTTATTTTTATGATTATGTTTTGCTTAGTTATATTTGAGTAAATTTCTTGTTAGATTTAGAATTTGTCAGTGGTTTTGAAGGATTAGCCAAACAACAAAATTACTAGGTTGATTTTTAGATCTATCATATAAATTTCTTATTGTTTGTATTTAAGAATAGCTAACTAGAATCCTAATATTATAATAATTGATAATTGCGGATACAGAATCTTTACCTGAAAAAATCATGTTGAGCTTAAGTTAGTAAGGATAATCGAGAGATTAGTCTAGTAATTCAAATTAAACTTGTTGAATTTGACCGTGTAATGCCTGACTAAAAATCATGTAAAACCATCATTATTAGTGAGAAAGAGAAACATGATGCACTTTTTGAAAAACTATTTAACAGTTAAGAATTTTTACCACGCGAAAGAATAATAAATGTGTTGGAAAGCTCTGTAGAGTCTCTCTTGATCCTTCGCTCTCTTTCTCCTTTTCATTTACTTTCGATATTTCTGATTTTTGAGCGATTCAAAAAAATTCCACTGTATCCTCTACGACCACGAGTAATGAGATATTTGAATTAGAGGTTCAATTGTTAAATTCATATAATGGTCTCTTGAATTATAAGACATACACAGTAAACTAAAACGTTTTAAATACAATTAAAGTGGGACTTCTTTTGTCATGTGGCGAAGTATAACTGGAGAAAGTAATAAGAGAGTGAAACACACATGCAAAGCTTATCAATATAAGACATGTTGTGTTTTCATTGATTATTTAAATTTCTTCAGATGTTTATCTCTTAAAACTATTGGAACTTAATTATTTTGTAGTTAACAAAAAAGGTTGTGTGCGAAATAAAATTTTGGTTGAATATATCACAATAATAATTTTTAAACATTTAAAACTATACTAATTTTCATAACTATTCGAATCACTATAACTATCAATTTCAAAATTAAATCTTTAAACACATTCTAAAATATACCAAATTATAGTGAGAAAAAATAATATAAAAAGTGTTGAGATCAGTTACCGAATTATTATTGAATCAAATTTTTGTAGAAGTTAAAAGTAAAATATGTATAGAAATATTGGACGAAAGAAAAAAATGATATCAGATGTTAAAAATAATATAAAAATCTCTAATAACAAAACTATAATGACTTAAATATTTAGGGACAACAAGGCCTAACTTTCTAAATGGAACCTTAGATATTTTCTTTATAAATATAAGTTTTTTCCTTTCACCTTTTTTTTAAGAAAAACCTCTTGGTATTGAATCTATGCAGAAACTAGAGACGACAAGCAGATTTGAGACTATCCAGTCTCACCCATCGTCTTCACCACCAAGATTATCTGGTGAACCGTCGATTCTCGTCGAAGGTAACCAAAAAACCACCATGAGCTTTTGGTTTAGTTTGGTTGTTTTAGTAAATCTTCAATAACTCTTAAGTTGTTGAGTTTTCATGAATCTAATGCCATCATCCTGTTCATGACGTCGAGATGAGTATGGAACAGCAAGATCAGCAGGAGAGCCACCGCCACGCGTCGGTAGAAGATTCACTTGTGTGATTCACGCATTGTCACAGCACAAATGGCGATCCGCGTGTGCTGCACACTCGTCACCGTATTTGAGTGTCGTTCGCCAGAGTCGCGATCTCTGACCATTGTCAGTCCGCCGCTGGGAAGCCTCCACACCGCCGGTGATTTTTCCGGTAATTCATCGCCATAGTTGTCGTCGTTGGCGATTCGCGTGTATCTCTTCGCGAAAATCTTCCTTACCCTCTCGACTTCATGATTATCCTAGAAATTTTACATTTATATTTTTTTTCCATTTATCTTCTGGAAGTCAAGTAAACCGTCATTATTGTTTGGGCTCATTATTGTCTAAAATTGTAAGTGAGCTTTTAATGCGTTTTACACCTTTTCAGGCGGTCTTTCAATTTTAACGTTCGTATAATTTATTTCAGAGAAATCTCCATCCATACGATGTTGGTTTGTATACCATTGATTCTGCGAAATGTTAAAATCGATCATATAGTTAAGATAACAATTTCTTTGGGTTAGCCGTTACCATTTTATACGATTGATTCGAAGATTTACGAGAAAATAAGTGTTTGCCAGTTTTATCGTAAAATTTCAATGGAAACTATGATCGAGAACAAATAAGGATCATTTCGATCAAGACTCTGAGGAGAGAAAGGCGAGGAGAAGGTGGTCGTGTTTCCTTCTAGCCACGAGACGTGGTGGCTGTCTCCTCGCCGATGAGCTACGAGACTTGGAGACAATCTCGTTGCCTGTGGGGGACGAGACGTGGAGCGTGTCTCATTGCCCATGGGCGACGAGACATGGAGACGGTCTCTTCGTCCAAGTGCGATGAGACTTACAGACGTGGGGCGTCTCGATGAGAGCTTTTCGGTGATGCTCATAGCCTCGTGTACTTTTGTAACTATTTCGTTTATTTTACGAGATATTTTCGTAAACGTCTTCCAAATTTTTTTAACGGCATCTCATAGATTATACTTTTCCATGGAAATTTTTCGAAATTTGTTTGACGGAAGATTGTTTCGTAAAACTCGTCATTTATCGCAAAAACCTTCCACAAGATTGTTTTCTGATCCTTTCATGCTTGGATAGATATTAATTCCTTCTCTGGAGTGAAGTGTACGAATTTCATTTTTGTATCCTTATGAAAATTGGTTTGGCTTATAGTTTATAGTGTCTTTGACATTTCTAGCTCTTCTTTGCTTGAGGCACCATTTCTGGGAAGATTTTGGCTGTTCATTTCTCCATGAACGATTTTGACCCCAACATCGAGTCTTGCGTGCTTATTATTATTGATTATTAAACCAAGCATAGAATGTAGAGGATTCAACGGTTGTGTGAAATGATTAATGTTGAAGACTGTTATACAATATAATATAATATATATATATATATATAGTTATATAGTATGGACTATGTGACGAGTGTGAGGGGGGGTGTCAGAGTTATATGAGCTACTACATAGCGGGTGGTGTGCTAGGGCCCAGAGACGGAGCTAGCGAACAGCGGGTTAAGCGAAGGGGTGTAAAGACGTTTGTTCTAGCGACGCAGCGGGTGCCGTGAAAGGGTACAAAGATATATTATACTAGCGACACAGTAAGTATGTATATTTTTATAGAGAAATGCATAGTGTAGAGAGTAGTTATGTATTGTAAGCGCATTAGTTGTAATTGACTAGTGCACTAGGCAAATGTTATTTGTTCTATGAGTTGTATGAGGCACGGTGTTTGTTACATGATAAATCTAGACCTATATTGTCGTAGCACTATATATTGATTCAGTGGTTTGCGGTTTAGCATTTCATACCTCACTGAGTGACTGCTTTGTTATTAACTTTCCAATTTTTTCTTTTCCAGTGAGACTGACGAAGAAGAGTGATTATATCAGATCGGTACTTTTAACGTTCCATTTCTTGTCTTTTTCAGATTTTTAAATTTATATTTATTGATATTTTTGAATTTAATTTATTTACTAGATAGATGATGTTCAAATTGTTTTTTAGGTTTTAATAAATGGAAATTTTCAAAAACTATTGTTTATCTATTTATTTTAGAAATACTGGTGTTGCACAACTATTAGTTACCGAGCTAACTTTTGTTTGTAACCCCGTAGGATCTTCCCCATCATATGGAACAATGATTCTGACATTGTGTCGGTGTAAGGTTATGAAAAAAAGTATTCAAGTCGAGGAAAAAAAAAAACAAAAGTGCTTGTTACACGGGAAACAACTATTCTTTTCTCTAAAGTTCACCAAAATGTTAGATAAGAAAATGTAAAGTGCAAGCGAGGAGAATGATGGATGCGCCAGCTGACAGTCACTCTGGCGAAAGAATTTTTTAGAAATGTTAAACTAATTTTTAAATTATGGATTGAGCAAATCTCCCAAACAATCTTTTTTGAAATTTTTGTTACAAAAATAACCCTTAAAAACAAAAATGACAAATCTATCCTTTTTTATTTTCAAAAAATTAATTTTTTTTTCAATTTTAAACCCCAACCCCAAAACCCCACCTCATAACTCTAAACCCTAAGTCTAGATTAGTTAACCTAGGGGTTAACAAAATGACTAATATACATTTATACCCCTTGGGTTAACTAATCTAGACTTAGGGTTTAGAGTTATGGGATGGGGTTTTGGGGTTGAGGTTTAAAATTGAAAAAAACAAAATAAAAATTAATTTTTTAAAAATAAAAAAATGTTAAATTTGTCATTTTTGTTCTTGAGAGTTATTTTTATGACAAAAACTTTTTTAGGGTTATCTTAGGGTATTTCTCTTATGGATATACAATTTGTTTGGTGGTTAAACCATTGTTGCGCGCTAGCAAACAAACAAAAAACTTTTTAAAAAATAATTCTAAAACTCGACAAAAAAATATTTATTTCTTTTTTATTTTTTCAAAAAACAACCACCACCTATTTTCCTAGCGCATTTCCCATACCCCGAGTGTGATGAAATGCTTATCAGAATAATGAAACAGATGAATAACATAGATTAGAGCATTTTAAGAGACCAATGAATTGTTGGAGGATATAGGACTGACACTCGACGTAGCGGATATTACTAAGCGAAATCATGTTCTTCCTAACCTTGTATGAATCTATAAAGTAAATATTTTGACGATAGCAGAATATAGTATAAGTAAAACTAAATAAGACAAGAAATTTACATGGAAAATCTTCTCCGTGTGAAAAGAAAAAACCACGGAATCATAATATACTCAACAATCCACTATATAAATGGGTATGAATATAATTACGTCATCCCTGTTCAACAACATGAACATAACAGAAATTTTAACTACAAAGTGTTATTTTCAACACAAAAATAACAACAACAAGAGGGCAATACAAAGTTTCAAAACCAGCAGCAACAAAACGACCTCAGCTTAAAAGGATTTGGGCAATTAGAGACTAATCCCAACTTACAAATCCAAGATAAAGAAATCAACAACACCTCTGCCAAATTTTAGCTCAATCAGAGAAAATCTCACTGTCGGATTTACCAAACACTCAAGATAGCACTGCTGAAAAAGTGTGATGACCAGCTTCAATAAAACCCAGAAAACAGAAGATCTAACCATGAAAATCTAAATCCTCTCGGTGAACCTCTAACCCACTGACTAATGAAGCTTCTTACAAACCATCAGCCCGATCAGGATCCGTTTAACCCTCCCAACCTGCCTTGACAAACCCAGACGAAATGTTGCCTCCTTTTTTCTCTTTTGTCTAACTCTTTTCTTGTGTTATGTCTTCCCTTGTTACCACAAAATTAGGTCAATAGACATATATAGTGTCTCACTAACCCACCAAAGCCCAATACCATCTTATGGATAAATATCATTGGCCCAAATTTAAAATATGTGATTGTGTTACCTAGAGCATCAAAGTGCTGAAGATGAGTTTCTAAGCTGGTTACTTTGATATTCTAGATTAACTTCTGTTTTCTAGAATCACACCATTGTGTTTCCCCACTTGGAGGAACCCAACATAAATGGTAGTTGCACATGATTGGAAACATAGACTAATTTGATGCCTTGAGACTATCAAGTGCCTGCTACGACTTGCCTTAATATCGTTGAGCTATATCTGCGTGGAGATACAACAGTATGGTGGCTTGGAGTGTGATTAATTCATTATGGGACTGAGATATATCTGTGTGGAGATACAGCAGTATGGTGGCATGGAGTGTGATCAATTCATTATGGGACTGACGAGCTGACTTATACATATTACCTTAGTGTGTCCGACAAAAAATACTTTCCCAGGGGAGCTTTGCATCATAAGAAGAATGCTTTCGAGCATTTGAGACATGGTACTAGGACTGTCAGGTAGTACAGAGTTTTGTAGACTTCACAAGTTTTCTGGTAGAGGTTTGGATGAGGAGTATTTGGTCAGGAAGTTTTTAAATAGGATGTGAGTTGATCTTCGTGGCAGGTGCAGCATGTCACTTATTCCAACATAAAGAATTTGGTGGAAAATGTTGTTGTTCATGAGACATGTATAGCCTAGGAGCATAAGTATTTCAAGGCAACTCAACCTAAGTCTGGAAGGATTTCAGTCACGACAGAGGACATGGGAACAACCAAAAGTCCAATGCTATAATTGTGGGAAGTTGGGGCATATTTCTAGGATTATCAGAGTAAGCCATTTGGTACTCAAGTTGCGTGAACTGATGCCTTATTCCATACTCTTTGCAATAAGCATTAAATGGTCAAGAATACTCTCCACCATTATCACTGCGGATACACTTATGCTTCTTCCCTGTTTTTCTCTCTACCAATGTCACACAAAATGCTTGAAATATCCCAGCACCTGATCCTTCCTTCTCATAGGAATATCCACAACTTTCTTGAATGATCATCAATGAAAGTCACAAAATATGATGCACCGCCAAGAGATCTTGTCTTCATTGGACCACACACATCTGAATGTACCAACTCTAGTACCTCGGGTTTCCTAGAAGGTGCAGGAGACTTGAAAGATAATATGTGTTGTTTTCCCTCCAAACAATGCGAACACTTCTGCAGGTGCAAACTAGAGATTCTTGGAATCACCTCATTTTTAGACAACACATACATTCCCCTCTCACTCATGTGACCGAGTCTCTTATGCCACAACACCATGGCATTATCATTCTCCACCGTGTTAGCAACATCTTTGAAGACCTTAGCATGCATCTAATAGAAGGATGATGTCTTCTCACCTCGAGCCACAATCAAAGAACCACGAGAGAGCTTCCATTTACCACCACCGTATACACTGTAATAACCCTCATCATCAAGTCTTCCCGTCGATATCATATTCATCTGAATATCTGGGACATGCTTAACATCCTTAAGCACCAACGTAGTCCATAGACTAGTCTCCAAGCACACATCACCAATGCCAACAACATGAGCCAAACCATCATTCCCCATCTTCACAGAACCATAATTACATGGAGTATATGTAAAAAACAAATCCCGATGTGATGTAGCATGAGTAGTAGCTCCACCATCAACCACCCAACTGGTTTCATGGCATGCGACATTAATGGCATCACCCTAAAGAAGAATGCTAATTTTTTCTTTAATGACGGTCACCCGATTCGCCTTTTCTTCTTGATTACCTTGTTGCTTGTTTGTCAACTTCTAGCAATCGTTCTTCTTGTACCCTTTCTTATGACATAAATAGCACTCCATATTTGCAAATTTATTAGATTTTCTCATGCTCCTACTCTTGTCCCTCTTGGGCTCTCTACATGAATTTGTTCCCCTTGACTCAATAATAAAGACATAAAACCGCGAACTGGTAGAATTTGATTGTCTTCTTGCTTCCTCATTAAGAACATTGTTCTTCACTTAATCCATTGAAATAGTACCTTCTGACGCAGAGTTACAAAGAGACATCCTAAAAACCTCCCAAGAATCAGGTAAAGTACCAAGAAGCTATGGACCGTGAATCTCATCATCAAACTTGATTCCCATATCAGATAACTTGTTGAGCAATCCCTGAAGCACATTTAAGCGATCTGTCATCGGAGTTCCCTCCTAATACCTTAGCTCAATCAATTTCTTGATCATGTACATCTTGTTATTTCCATTTTTCCTATCATACAACTGCTCCAACTTCAACAACAAAGAACAAGCATCAATCTGAGTCTCAATATGATGCAACACATTATATACCCACTTTCTTATCAAACCACACGCTTGGCGATGCAACAACTTCCACTCTTCATCTGTCTTCTTTTCAGGTTTCTTCTCCTCGAAGAACGAAACATAGAATTCTTTAACAAAGAGAAAATCCTCTATCTTTCCCTTCCATAGATGATAGTTAGCACCAATTAAGCTTATCATCCTGCCCATTTTTTTCATCATTCACACAAGCAAACAATAACCCGAAGTTATCAAACCCCAAGCTCTAAGAAAACCAGAAGCTCTGATACCACTTTGTTGGGGGAAAAAGGACAAGACACTCGGCGCAGCGGAAACTACAAGCAAGATCGTATTCCTCTTGACCTTGTGTTAACTTATAAAGAAAGTATTTTGACGGTAGCAAAATATAGTATAAGCAAAAACTAAATGAGATAAGCACTTTTACGTGGAAAACCTCCTCGATGTGTGAAAAAGAAAGACTACATGACCGTAGGGCACTATATAAATGGGTATGAGTACAACCACGTCTTTCTTGTTCAACAACCTGAACATAACAGAGACTCTAGCTACGAAATGGTATCTCCAACACAGGAAAAACAACAACAACAACAACAACAACAACAACAACAACAACAACAACAAGAGGGAAACACAAAGCTTCAAAACCAGCAGCAACAAAACGACCCCAGCTGACAATGATTCCAGCAATCAGAGACTAATCCAACCGTACAAATCCAATAAATAAGTCAACAACACATCTGCCAAATTTCACCTCAATCCGAGAAGATCTCACCATCGGATTTACCAAACACTCGAGACATCACTGCTAAAGAATTATGACGACCATCTTCAATAAAACCTAGACAATAGAATATACAACCACGGAAATCCAAATCCTTTTGATGAACATCTAACCTACTAACTGAAGAAGCTTCCCTCAAAATACCGGCCTGATTGGGATCCGTTTGACCTTCTACTTTGACAAAACCAGACAAAATTCTGCCTCTTTTTTCTCTCTTTTGTCTAATCGCTTTTCTCGTGTTATGTATTCTTTTATACCAAAAAAATTAGGTCAGTAGACATATATAGTGTCTCACTAACCCACAAATCCCAATACCATCTCTTGGATAAATATCACTGGCCCAAACTTAAATATATGATTGTGTTACCTGGAGCATCAAAGTGTTGAAGATGAGTTTCTGAAGTAGTCACTTTGATTTTCTAGATCAACTGCTCATTTTCACCACCACAACAACACCATTAGGTTTCCCCACTAGGAGGAACCCAACATGAATGCTACAATTGCTCATGATTGGAAACATATAATAATTTGATGCCTTGATACTATCAAGTGCCTGCTACGACTTTGCCTTAATATTGCTGAGCTAAATCTGAGTGGAGATGCAACAGTATGCTGGCCTGGAGTGTTATTGATTCATCATGGGACCTTGCGAGCTGACTTATGCATATTACCTTAGTGTGTTTGACAAAAAGTACTTTCCCAAGAAGCTTTGCATCATAAGAAGAAGGCTTTTGAGCATTTGAGGCAGGGTACTAAGACTGTCAGGTAGTAGGAGTTGGAGTTTAGTAGACTTTGCAGGTTTGCTGGTAGTGGTTTGGATGAGTAGTATTTGCTCAGGAGGCTTTTAAATTGGATGTGAGTTGATCTCCGTGGCAGGTGCAACGTGTCACTTACAACAATATAGAGGATGTGGTAGAAAAAGTTGGTGTTCA
This sequence comes from Moricandia arvensis, assembly GCA_905132765.1. Lineage (NCBI taxonomy): Eukaryota > Viridiplantae > Streptophyta > Magnoliopsida > Brassicales > Brassicaceae > Moricandia > Moricandia arvensis. The sequence continues at coordinate 100,311 of CAJHQP010001111.1, forward strand.
TGAGACATGGATTGCCTAGGAGCATAAGTTTTTAAGGCAACTCAACCTAAGTCTGGAAGGATTTCAGAGTCACGGCAGATGACATGGGACCAGCGACACGTCCAATGCTATAATTATGGGAAGTTGGGGCATATTTCTTATCTGAGTAAGCCATCTGGTACTCGGGTTGCATCACCAGCAGCGATGTCAGCACCAGCAGTTACATTAGCACATGTTATTGCAGAAGGATCTTGCTACGGTTTTAGCCAGCATGGTCATATCTTCGGGGATTTTTCGAGGAGGGGCAATGAGAGTTTTCACCACTAGCTAAGCGTCAAACCTTTGCTCGACATTTGTTTGCTTTAGGATACCTGATAGACACTGAACCGATCGCTGGTATGTATCCTCACCATACTTATTTGTGTTTGAGTGTCTTTGTGGCCATATCGTGTGTATCCAGAAAACAAAATCTTTTGTAGGATCGGTTTCGGTTGGGGGTGAGGCAACTCACATTTTACTCGATACTGAAGTTTCACATGTCTTCGTGAGTCCACGCTTGGCCAAGTCTTCGTCTTTTAGGGCGATTTTAAGCTAAAGACCAAGTAGATTCAGACTACCGGCACAGAGAGATTGGGAGCCATCGGTATTCATCGAGACGTACTAGTTATATTGCAGGGGCCAATTTCATCGAAGATGGAAGAGATGGAGCTGAACTGTTACGATGTTATACTTGGGATGGAATGGTTGTCATTGCATCGAGTAATGTTAGATTTCCTAAAGGAAAGAGTTCATATTCCTATAGCAGAGGGAAGGATCACATTGCAGGGTATTGAGACTCACCGCAGAGTTTCTATTATCTCCATGTTGCAAGATGAAGAGGTAATTGTGAGAGGATGAGAGGGATTTCTGGCGACCATTTTGATGGTTAAGGAGGATGGCCAGCATGAGTTTCAGGACATCCCAATGGTTTCAGAGTTTAAGGATGTGTCTGAGGCCTTAAAGGGGCCACCATCAGCCCGAGGAAATGCTCTTATGATTGAGTTGGAACCATGGACAACATCGGTTTCACGAGCTCCATACCAATTAGCGCCAGCAGAGATGGCCGAGTGGAAAAAATAGTTAGAGAAGCTATCAGATAATGGATTCATCAGAACGAGTACTTCACCATGATGAGCACCAATATTGTTTGTGAAGAAGAAAGATACGAGTCTCAGGCTTTGCATCAACTACAAAGGATTGAACAAGGTGACCATCAAGAATAAGTACATGCTTCCATGTATTGATGATTTGTTGGATCAGTTGCAAGGAGCTTCATGATTTTCTTAGATTGACTTGGCATCAGGATACCACCAGATTGTGATCGCTGAGGAGGATGTGAAGAAGAGATATTTCCGCGCACGTTATGGATATTATGAGTTTGTGGTGATGCCATTTGGGTTGACGAACGCACTTGCAACATTCATAAAGCTTATGGATGTTGTATTTTGCAAGCCCTTGGATAAGTGTGTATTGTCTTCATAGACGAAATCTTGATCCATTCTTAGAGTGGCGACACCTAAGAGTGCTACAAAGATACACAGTTTTCTAGGTTTGGCAGGGTACTACAAGAAGTTCTTCAAGGGTTTTATCATTACCAAAAAGCCGATGACTCAATTAAAGGTAAAGACTTCATGTTTCACTAGACATATGCTTGTTTGAAGAGTTTCACTGAGCTGAAACAACAGTTGACGAAAACACCAATTGTGGTACTTCCTAGGCCAGGGATACCATATAAGGTTTATACTGATGCATCAGGTACTGGTTTGGGTTGTGGATTGATGCAGAAAGGTCAAGTTATTTCTTATGCATCACGTTAGTTGAGGTCTCACGAGATCAACTACCCTACTCATAATTTGGATTTGACAACAGTTGTATTTGCACTGAAGATCTGGAGGTCGTAATTGTATGGGGAGAAGCTGAAGATTCTCACAAACCACCAGAGTCTGAAATACTTCTTTACTCATGCATACCTGAATTTGAGACAGTAGAGATGGATAGAGTTGTTAGCAGATTACAACTTGGATATGAATTATCATTCGGTTAAGGCCAATCTAGTAGCAGATGCCTTATCTAGGCGCATGAGCGATGTTGCAATAAACCAAGGAGGTTCATGAACTTACGGAGACACTAGCTAGTCTCAGATTATGTGCAGTTATCATAGAGGAGGAAGACAACTAGTCATGAGGCTTTTGCGATGGTAGATTTACTCTGAAAAATATGCAAAGCTCATGATAATGATGAAGCTTTGTGTAAGTAAATCGAGATTGAGAGTATTGGATATCACATAGACTCGAGCGGGATGTACATGTACCACAACCGAGTTGGTGTGTCAGATGATAAGTAATTGAGGAAGGAAATCTTACAACAAGCACACCAATCTAGTTTTTCTATCCATCCGGGGAACACCAAGATGTTCAAGGATCTAAAGCGATATTACCATTGGCCTGGTATGAAGAAAGATATTGCTACATTTGTATCGCCATGGTAGATTTTTCAGATGGTTAAGGCTGAACATCAGGTACCTAGCGGATTATTGCAGAACTTGCCATTTTTGGTGTGGAAGTGAGACATAGTGACTATATATTTTCTGACAGGGGTACCGCCAACTTCTAGTGAGATAAATGCTATTTGGGTGATTGTTGATAGACTCAGCAATTCAGCTCAGTTCCTAGCGATCACGAAGACGAACAGTGCTAATCAGTTATCGCATATTTACATCAGAGAGATTGTGAAGTTGCTTAGAGTGCATGTCAACATAGTATCAGATATGAAGTTATGATCTATTAGGAAGGCTGGAAAAGACTTACGAAATGGAGAGGAAGAAGTTTGGAGGTGTCCGTACAAGGCCGTACAGATGGTCCGTACAAGGCCGTACAAGTGGTCCGTACAAGTGGGTAAAAGAAAGTTTACCATGGACGAGAAAACTTACCCGGGTAAGAGTAACTCGACCCAGAGTTACTCTTACTAGTTACCAAGCGGACCAAGCTTGACTGAGGCGCGCGTTGGACAGGATGGCTCGTGCTGGAAGAGCATCTGGTCAAGATGCCAAAGGAATCTCGCGTGTGAAGCACTCCAGCCACAAGTTTGAATTAGGCGCGCCTAAGACCGGTTGACTCCACATGCTTGGCGAGAAACCTTATCTTCTACCCGTTGTAAACCCTTGTTGCCTTCCCTATATATTTGTAACTCCTCTCATTAATCAAAGCAAGCAATTTTCGAGTCTCTCTCATTTCTCTCTAGTGTTCTTGGTGTTCATCATCTCGAAATGGTTTCTTAACCAAGTTTCAAGCTTTTAGTCTCCAAATCTCTTCTAGTCTCTCTCAAACTCTATTCTATCCGTTTATTCTCTGTTTCTTCTCAATCTTTCATGGTATCAGAGCCAGGTTCTCGTAAATCTGGGTTTTGATTTCATATCTCACGAAGAACACTCAAGAACACCTTTTTCATTCCGCAAAGCTTCAAGATGGAAAGTAACAAAACAAACGTGATTCCAGTGATACTTAAGGGGGGAAACTATCTCCTATGGTCTCGTGTGGTGAAGACAGCAGTGGGGAGTAAGGGTTTGTGGAACCACATCCTTAAGGATGAGGCTCCAAAGCTCATTACTCGTGAAGGCGACAAGGAGGTTGTCGTATGTGATGAAGTGAAGTGGATCCAGGAAGACAACACAGTGATGTCTATCCTTCAAAGCTCTCTAGATCCGTCTATCCTAGAGGCATACAGCTACTGTGAGAAGGCAAAGGACCTGTGGGACACTCTTCAGAAGGTTTATGGTAACATCTCAAACCTTACTCGTGTGTTTGAGATTAAGCGAGCCATCAACAGTCTAGCTCAAGAAGACATAGAGTTCACAAAGCACCTTGGAAAGTTTAGAGCTTTGTGGTCTGAACTTGAGATGTTGAGGCCAAGCACAACCGATCCAGCTGAGCTTAATGAGAGAAGGGAACAAGATAAAGTCTTTGGCTTGCTCCTGACTCTTAACTCTAGCTACAATGATCTGGTGAAACACATCTTGCGAGCAGAGAAGCTACCTACCTTGGAGGAAGTCTGCGCACAGATTCAAAAGGAGCAAGGATCGTTGGGCCTATTTGGAGGAAAGGGGGAGCTTACCTTGGCTAACCAGGCTGAGGTACCTCAAGCCAACAAGGTGAATCGCTTTGAAGAAAGGAGGTTCAATGGCAACTGTGATCATTGTAAGAGACAAGGTCACAAGAAGCATCAGTGCTGGATCCTCCATCCTCACCTCAAGCCATCCAAGTTCATGAAGGACAGAGATGCAAGGGCGAATGTGAGCTATGGAGGGAGTGATCAGCAAGGAGGGGGTGGAGCCGGGCCATCTACTCGGACACAGGAGACTGAAGGTGGTGATAACAAAGCCCTGGTGTCCTACACAGCTCAAACCAACCGCCCAAACGAGCATGAGTTCATCCGCCGATCAGAGATGGATGCTCTCATCAAAATGCTCAAGGACAATGGTAACATCTTTGGTAACCTCAGGGGGTACTCTTTTGGTGCATCTAAGATTGCTAGTATTCATGATAACACTGATGCTTATACTCATTCTAGGAATGTTGGTTTATCTCATAGTGCTTGTAACATGTCTAAACCGTTGATAGTTGATTCAGGTGCATCTCATCATATGATTAGTGACACTAGTCTGATTAGAGATATTGAGCCTGCGCATGGACATGTTATGATAGCTAATGGTGATAGACATGTTATGATAGCTAATGGTGATAGAATTCCAATAAGGGGTATAGGCAAGCTTAAACTGTTTGATAAAGAATCTAGATGCTTTTACATGCATGAGTTTACTTCAAACTTGTTATCAGTTAAGAGATGCACTAATGACTTGCAATGCAATGTGATCTTTAGCCCTAATGATGTGAAGTTTCAGGATATTGAGAGCAGTCGGTTGATTGGAAAAGGAGTTACAAAAGGAGATCTTTACTTGCTTGAGGAGCTTACTTCTTTACCTGATCATAGTTGTTCCTTTACTTCTGTTTCTGCGTTGAATAAGAATGCTTTGTGGCATGCTAGACTAGGACATCCTCATGTTAGGGCTTTAAGCTTAATGGTTCCAGGTGTTATGTTTGAAAATAATGATTGTGAAGCTTGTATCTTAGGCAAGCATTGTAAAACTGTGTTTCAAAAGTCTTCTACTATCTATGATCACTGCTTTGATTTGATTCACTCGGATGTTTGGACCGCACCTTGCTTATCTAGAGAGAACCATAAGTACTTTGTCACATTCATAGATGAGAAGTCTAAATACACCTGGATAACCTTGATTCCATCTAAGGATAGAGTGCTTGATGCAATTAGAAATTTTCAAGCATATGTGACTAACCATTTTAATGCTAAGCTGAAAATTTTGAGATCAGATAATGGTGGGGAGTATACCAGTCAAGCATTCAAGCAACATCTATCCAAGCATGGTATTCTTCACCAAACGAGCTGTCCTTACACACCACAACAGAATGGAGTTGCTGAAAGGAAGAACCGGCATCTTATGGAAGTTGCTAGGTCCATGATGTTCCAAGCTAATGTGCCAAAGAGGTTTTGGAGTGATGCTGTGGCTACTGCTTGTTATCTGATCAACCGAACCCCAACTAAGGTTCTTGAAGATCAATCACCCTTTGAGGTATTGAACAAACATAGACCAGCCTTAGATCATATCAGGGTCTTTGGTTGCCTCTGTTTTGTTCATAAACCGGGGGAGCTAAGAAACAAGTTGGAGGCTAAGAGCACAAAGGGGATGTTTATTGGTTATTCACCAACTCAGAAAGGGTAAAAGTGTTATGATCCAGCAACCAGAAGGGTAGTGGTGTCTAGAGATGTGAAGTTCGTGGAAGAACGAGGGTTCTATGAGGAGAAGAATCAAGCAGAACTCAAGGATTTGGCATCTGACAAGGCAACCAACTTGAGGATAATACTGGAAAATCTTGGGATTAACTTATCTCAGGATCCGAGGAGTGGAGGAGGACAACAACAAGAAGGACTTCCCACGGCTAATGGACAAGAACCCCACCTTGATCATGAGGGGGGAAATGAACCAGAGGAACAGTATGATGAAGAATCAGGTTCCACACATGATCAAGGTGTGGACCAAGGTGATGAAGAAGTTGGAGATGGAAACCATGAAGAAGAAGAGGTTGAGGAGGCCCAACCAGAAGCAGCTCAAGAAGTTCAACCCTTGAGGAGAAGTACAAGAGTGAGAAACCCTCCATCCAACTGGATTAACAACCGGGTATACTATAATGCTCAAGCAGTTTCTCACCCTGCCCAAGCTGTTTGCAATCTAATTCATTACCCGAAAGAGCACAAAGCCTTTATGATCAGTTTGGATGAGAGTGAGTTACCAAGATCCTATGAAGAGGCTGTGCAAGACGTGGAGTGGAAGGAGTCAGTTAAAGCTGAAGCGGACGCAATGATCAAAAATGATACTTGGTTTGAGAGTAAGCTACCAAAAGGGAAGAAGGCTGTGACCAGCAGATGGATCTTTACTATCAAGTATCTTCCAAATGGGAAAGTTGAAAGGAAAAAGACCAGACTGGTGGCAAGAGGTTTCACTCAAACTTATGGAGAAGACTACATTGATACCTTTGCTCCGGTTGCCAAGCTGCATACTATCCGGATAGTTCTCTCCCTTGCTGTGAACTTAGAATGGGGTCTTTGGCAAATGGATGTGAAGAATGCCTTCCTTCAAGGAGAGCTTGAAGATGAGGTGTACATGCTTCCCCCTCCTGGTCTTGAGCACTTTGTTAAAGATGGAAACGTTCTGAGATTGAAGAAGGCCATTTATGGTCTAAAGCAATCTCCTAGAGCATGGTACACCAAGCTGAGCACAACTCTCAATGGGAAGGGCTTCAAGAAGACTGAACTCGACCACACTCTCTTCACCTTGACCACTTCCTCAGGTATAGTAGTCCTTCTTGTGTATGTTGATGATATCATCATCACAGGAAGTGACAAGGTTGGGATTCAATCAACCAAGGACTTTCTAAAGTCGGTTTTTGAGATTAAAGACTTGGGAGAAATGAAATACTTCCTTGGGATTGAGATATGTAGATCCAAGGAAGGTTTATTCCTTTCTCAAAGAAAATATACACTTGATCTTTTGAAAGATGCAGGTAGACTTGGAGGGAAGAGTGTCAAGACTCCATTAGAAGATGGGTATAAGATTCCACGTGAGGGGGAGATTGAAGACAGTCAACCGTTTGAAGATGCCAAGCTTTACAGAAAGCTTGTTGGTAAGTTAATTTACTTAACCATTACACGTCCTGATATATGTTTTGCTGTGAACCAGGTGAGTCAACACATGCAAGGACCAAAGGAACATCATTGGAGCATGGTTAACCGGATTCTGATGTACCTGAATGGCTCACCTGATCAAGGAGTGTGGATGGGATGCAACAAAAGCACTGAGGTGGTAGGATATTGTGATGCGGATTGGGCAGGAGATCGAGCAGATAGGAAGTCTACAACAGGATATTGCACGTTCATTGGTGGGAACTTGGTCACTTGGAAGAGCAAGAAGCAGAAAGTGGTATCCTGCTCGAGTGCTGAGGCTGAGTATAGGGCCATGTTGAAGCTGACTAATGAGTTAGTCTGGATCAAGGGAATACTCAAGCACTTGGAGATTGATCAAGCCACACCGATGACCATGCATTGTGACAATCAAGCCGCAATCCACATTGCATCCAACTCGGTGTTTCATGGGAGAACCAAGCACATTGAAGTTGACTGCCACAAGGTAAGACAGATGATAGTCCAAGGAGTGATCTTACCTTGTTATACCCGGAGTGAAGACCAGTTGGCTGATGTGTTTACTAAGGCTCCGAGACAGAAGACACTTGAGTCCATCCATCAGAGGTTGGGACTCATTGATCTCACTAGGTGAAACTAATCCCCTGTCATGAGGTCTTTACTCTTTTCCTTGCTGAGGTTTTATCCCTAAGGAGGGTTTTCTTTGGCAAGGTTTTTAATGAGGAAGATCTCATGACATTCCAAGCTTGACTTGTTCCACATGGTCAAGCTTGAGGGGGAGTGTTAAACCGAATAAGAGATGGAGTTATGATCTATTAGGAAGGCTGGAAAAGACTTATGAAATGGAGAGGAAGAAGTTTGGAGGTGTCCGTACAAGGCCGTACAGATGGTCCGTACAAGGCCGTACAAGTGGTCCGTACAAGTGGGTAAAAGAAAGTTTACCATGGACGAGAAAACTTACCCGGGTAAGAGTAACTCGACCCAGAGTTACTCTTACTAGTTACCAAGCGGACCAAGCTTGACTGAGGCGCGCGTTGGACAGGCTGGCTCGTGCTGGAAGAGCATCTGGTCAAGATGCCAAAGGAATCTCGCGTGTGAAGCACTCCAGCCACAAGTTTGAATTAGGCGCGCCTAAGACCGGTTGACTCCACATGCTTGGCGAGAAACCTTATCTTCTACCCGTTGTAAACCCTTGTTGCCTTCCCTATATATTTGTAACTCCTCTCATTAATCAAAGCAAGCAATTTTCGAGTCTCTCTCATTTCTCTCTAGTGTTCTTGGTGTTCATCATCTCGAAATGGTTTCTTAACCAAGTTTCAAGCTTTTAGTCTCCAAATCTCTTCTAGTCTCTCTCAAACTCTATTCTATCCGTTTATTCTCTGTTTCTTCTCAATCTTTCAATAAATGCTATTTGGGTGATTGTTGATAGACTCAGCAAGTCAGCTCAGTTCCTAGCGATCACGAAGACGAACAATGCTAATCAGTTATCGCATATTTACATCAGAGAGATTGTGAAGTTGCTTAGAGTGCATGTCAACATAGTATCAGATAGAGATGCAGAATTCACATATGCATTTTGGGGAACCTTTCAAAAGCCACTTGGGTTAAAGGTACATATGAGTACAGTTTATCACCCACAGACAGATGGTCAGCCAGCGAAAACTAGCCAGACTTTGGAGGATATGTTGAGGGCTTTCATATTAGACTTGGGAAGAGAGTTGGGGGAAGTATCTACCTATAGCATAGTTTGCCTACAACAATAGCTATCATTCAAGTATTGAGATGGCACCATATGAGGCCCTTTATGGTAGGCTTGTCGTACACCACTTTGTTGAACATAAGTGGGGAAACAATGTTTCAAAGAACAAGCAATGGTTCAGGAGACGGTAGAGAAGGTGGAGATGCTCAAGATTTGGCTTAAGAGAGCCCATGACCATTAGAAGAGGTATGCAAATAAGCAACATAAGGTTTTTTAGAGTTTCAGGTGGGCGACTTAGTAGACTTGAAAATGAGGACGATTTAGGGTAAATGGGACCGTATCTTGTTTTAGAGCAGATTGGAGCAATAGCTTATAAATTGGTGTTATCAACAGAGTTGGCAGACTTCCATGATGTGTTCCATGTACCAGTGTTGAGGAAAATCATGAAAAATCCAGAGCTCATTTTGGAGTAGCCACCAAGTGATCTTACTAAAAACATTTTGCACCTAGTCAACTAGTGGACATTATGGATCGGCAGGTGAAAGCGGTTTGAGGAATGATAACCATGTTAGTCAAAGTTCGTTGGGAGAGATACGGATCCAGGAGAACACCTTGCAGGATGAGACTCAGATGTGGATCAATTATCCAGAGATTTTTTGGGATGACATTGGACAGTCGGCTCAGAATTTAGATTAGGGATGAATTCCTTGTTAGTGGGAGAGAATTGTACTGACCAAAATCCTAAGGTCCAACAAGGCCCAACCTTTCAAAAGGGAAACCTATGCAATTTTCCTATAATTACAAGTGTTGCCCCTTCAATTGTTTTTAGAAAAACCTCTTAGCATTGAACGTCTTCGAAAATTGAGCCGGTAAGCAAATACTAGACCGCCCAGCCTTGACCACCGCCTTCACCGCCAAGATTACCTAGTGAACCGTCGATTCTTGTCGCAGGTTACCAGAAACACCATGAGATTTTAGTGTAGTTTTGGTCATTTTAGTAAATTTTCAATAGTTTTTAAACCATTGCATTTTTCGTGAATATAATGACACCATCAAGTTCGTGACGTCGAGAGGAGTCCGAGGCACCAAGATCAGCTGAAGAGCCACCGCGACGCACCACCTCACGATGGTAGAAGACAGGGGCGTGATTCACGTGCCATCCAACACACCAGCGATCCTGCACATGTTCCACACATGCCACCTTTCTTACTGTTGCTCGCCAGAGCCGCCATCTCTAACCACCGTCAGTCCAGCATCGCATCGCCGCAGCCGTCAGTTATCTTTCTGGTAGTTGTCGTCGGCAACCGCTTACCGGTGAATGGCCCATTGACTCGGTGAATAGTCTGTGACTCAGCAAGTCAACTCGTTGACCAGTCAAACAGTTGGGTTAATTTAATTTCGGTTTATTTTAAGTTAACTGATCGCTTATTAAATTGATTTCTGGTTTAAATTAATTTGATTTTGGTTAAGAAAAACTGGATGGTCCAATTGAAATCGGTTTTGGTTATGGAAAACCAGTTGGTCCAATTCGATTTTAATCTGGTTAGAGTTTGACCGGTTTGGGTCAGAGTTAACCGGGTTGACCGTTAACTAGTGAAATGACTTTTCTGTTGACTTTGGCCGGATAACCGATTATCTGTTTGTAACCGTTCGAAGGGGTTTCAAACTCGATCGAGTTCATAAATACCAATTTTTAACACTACTAAGGTTAGGGTTACTCTATTTAATACCATACTAGTTTAGTGCTAATATTATGGAAATTTTAGTTTCAAAACATGTTTCGTCTTTGTGAATCAAGTCTTGCGTGTTTATTATTATTTATTGTTAAATTAGAAATATGAGGTAGAAGATTCAACGGTTATACAAAATGATTGATGGTGAGGACTTATATATATATAGTTATATAGTAGGGACTATGTGGCGAGTGCAGGGGTTCATAGATGTATGAGCTAGCGAAACAGCGGGTGTGTGCTGGGGCTTAGAGACGTCTGAGTTATCGACGCATCGGGTTGAGTGATGGGATACAAAGACGTTTGTATTAGCGACACATTGGGTGGTGTGCAGTGGTACAAAGACATACTGTACTAGCAATGTAGCGAGTACACATATCCTTATGAAGAAATGCGTGGTGCAGAGAGTAACTATGTATTGTAAATGCATGAGTTGTGGCTGACTAGTGCACTAGGCATATATTGTTTCCTTTGTAATGTTTAATAGGCAACATGTTTGTTTCGAGCTAGGCCTACATAGTCGTAGTCCTATTTATTAAGTCAGTTGTTTGCGGCTTAGCATCCCATACCTCAGTGAATGACTCCATTTTTGTTCAAATCTCTTTTCTCTTCTTTTCAGTTGAAACTGACGAGTATAAATGATTGTATGCGATCTGTACTTTTGAGATTTCTGTTTTTTTTCAAACTTCTGGATTTATATTTTTCAAAAAAATTCAAAATTTATTTTATTTACTAGATTTATGCTCTTGAAATTGATTTTTAAATCTTAATAAACTGTAATTTTTAGATACTATTATTTTTCTATTTATTTTGGAAATGCAGATGTCACAAAACCAATTTTAGATAGTCTAATAAAGAGTCAATTGGTTACCGATCCACCTTTTGTTTGTACGCCGTTGAATCTTCTCCACCATCTAGAACAGTGATTCTGATATTGTGTGGGTGTATGGTTATGAAAAAGTATCAAAGTCGAGAAAAAAACACAAGTGCTTGTTACAGGGGAAACAACAATTCTTTTCTTTAAAGTTCACCAAAATGTTAGATAAGAAAAATGCAAAATGCAAGTGAGGTGAATGATGGAAGCGTCAGCTGACAGTCACTATGGCGAAAGAATTTTTTAGAAAAGTTGAATTTATTATTAAATTATAGATTATTGTTGGAGTTATAATCGTTCATGACATAATCAATTCCAATAAACCAACGCATAAACGTTTTCTCTTTATGTTTTTTAAGAAGCGAGTGAAAACTAAAACCTCGTGATATTTGAAGAATTAAAGTCACGAACTCTAACACGATGTCTTGTAAAACAACCTCTCGAGAAAAGACGATAAGATGAGAAACCTATGTGTTCGGACGTCTTATAAGGCAACCACATCGCCTCCAAATCTCTTTGTCCGTGGAGGACGAGACACACACCACGTCTTGTCGCCCACGGGCAACGAGACCTTCATCAAGTCTTGTTGCCTGCGGGCGACGAAACCGTCACCAAATCTCGTGGGCGACGAGACACTTACCAAGTCTCGTCACCCACGGGCGACGAGACACGTACCAAGTCTTGTCGTCCATGGGCGACAAGAACGTCCCCAAGTCTCGTTTCCCTTTGGGGACGAAACACGCATCACATCTCCTCCTTGTCTTCCTCTCTTTCGATTCTTGTTCGAAGGATCCTTTTTTTCGTCTCGATCAAGGTCTCGGTTGAAGTTTTGCGATAAAAAGGCAAAGACTAGTTTTCTCGTAAAACTTCAAATGAATCGTATAAAACGGTAACTTCTAACTCAACGCCATTGTTATCTTAACTATACGATCGGCTTTACCATTCACGAAACTAACGTTATAGAAACCAACATAGTATGAAAGGCAATTTCTACGAAAGAAACCGTAAAAACGTTAAATCAAAACGAAAGAATTCCTAGTGATGAAATTCCCTTCACTAGCTGTGTCTAAAGCCATCTGGTACTGTAGATCAGTACCTTAGAAGAAAGTGCTAAGTAGTTGCAACTCGTTGAAACCGTGGTGTGGGCAGTCTCTCCGGTAGGACCTGAATCTGAACCAAGAGCTTCTGAATGATTCTCCAGGTTCATGTGTAAATGTAGAAATTTTGCTTCTCATGTCCTTCGCTTGCGCATCATCAAAGAAATTGCCCAGAAATGCATTCATGATGTCTGTCGAGGATGTCGGAGATCCTGGTGGTAGCTACTTAAGCCAATGTGAAGCCTCTCCAGCAAGTGATTACTTGAAGAGCTTACAAACAGGTAGTTCTCGGGGTCTCCATTGGCTTTAATAGCACATACAAGATCCTCAAACTGCTCTAAATGATCCATTGGATGCTCATGTTGCGATCAATGGTAAGGTGTCTTCACAACAAGTGAAAAGAAGGACAGCTTTATCTCAAAGTTTTCCTCTGGAAAGCTGGTGAAATAATGATACCAACCGGCGATATCTTCATATCAACTTTCAGGAGGGGTGACGTGGTCATAAAACCAGTAGCTGAAGGAGAGTTTCACCAAACTATCCATACCAACCAGTTTAGAGGTTATAGCGACAGATTCTCAGTAAAAGAAGTATATCTTAAGAACCAGAAGGGATTTCCATGTGAAAAACAATTTTCATGGATCATACATTCATCAAGGAAGAACTGAGGCTTGGAATTATGAGAAAAGGTTCACGGGCCACGAAGTTATGGTTTTTACAAACTGGAGGTCTCCAAGCCCATCTAGTTGGGAGTACATGCATTTACAAGCGGATTCCATCCCAAAAAAGCACGGCCTGACCCAAAACTAATAATAGTATTCAATATGGATCTCCTAGGTTTAAAAAAGCTCAATATGAGGAGAAATGTTCAAGGAAATTTAAATTTATGCTTAACTTTCCAGAACCGGACAAACCAGCTCTCCACTTGCCTTATTTGGAAGATATCACATTCAAGGCAAGACATAACTCTCTATTGCTGGATGATTTCGGATTAGAGATTTTACAAGTGACTAATGTGGTTCCAAAACATCTCACTTACCTACCCAAGCTGTCTAGATACAAATAACCTCATAGTTTTCTTTACTTGGCCAAGATCAAGCAATAATTGCCATATCGATCAAACCTTTGATTGAGTTATCATTTATTCTGAATTTTATTCTCATTGATGTTGATTTATTTTTATTTTACCAGCCTTGGTCGAGCTTATATAAGCTCCTTCATTTGCTTCTTTGAAACCAGACTTGAAAGAATGAATAAAAATGAAAAATTTGTTTCTCTTGAAGTTTTCTTATAAACTTTGTTTCTCTCTTGTTCTTGTCGAGACCAGTACCTCCAAGAATCTGAGTATTTTGTGTTGTATCACGAGCCTATCCATCTCTCGTGTGGTGCACTTCAATCCATGTTCATCATCAACTCGATCCATCCAGCCGGTTTTAAGGTCGATTAGATCGAAATTTTGAACCTCCCTCTTTTTGTTTTTGATATTCATAAGGATTTTAAGCCTTTGATAACTTAGGCTTGTATCATTTTTGGTATCAGAGCTAAAAGCTCATATAATCTATCCTTTTGTTTTCTTTTCAATCTGTTCTCAAAAAAAACCAAAAAAATCTTCTTGCATCTTTCTTATTTTCTGTTTTGTTTTTGCTAAGTTTATTATAATAAAGAGTATCCAGATTCCGTGTGTGTATTATGATATTCCATTGAGTTCTATCTTTGGAAAGCACCCATCTCAGGAGTAGCAACATAGACGATCCAGCCTTGGAGTCAGTTGAAGCTAAAGGAATATTATTTTGGAGGAACATCAGTGTAACAACCCTCCCCTGGTCAACTCAGCCGTTAACCCACCAGGTTCGAACCACTCACAGGTCTGCAGACCACCGACCCCAACCCCTCACTGGTCAACTCAATCGTTAACCCACCAGTAGGTTGTTGGTGAGGTTCGAACCCCCAATCTTTAATTCTTTACCATGTTTCATATAGGTCTCTCTCTCATCTCGGACCACGACTAAAGTTGCAACCCTCTGAACTCATGAACTATCGTTGATCGATGCCGTATTGGTGATGTCGATCAATGTTGGTCGTGAAAAAACATCAATCTAAGGTTGAATGCTACTATCAAACGATGTTTTTCGTATCTTTTTGAGTATTGAGCTTTCGATTACAACTGGATCTGAGAAGAGTAATTCTTGGTTCTTATTGCTTCTGGTACTGATGAGCATGCACCTGAAAGACAAGAAAAAGAAATTATTAGTAACTTGTAGTAATGAAAAAACCTAGACTAAACCTAGAAAATAAATCTAACGGTGATCCTTTCTCCCCTGAAACGACGCCAATTTTTACAGACATCATGCGGGTTAAGGTTTATGTTAATGTAATCTATCAAATTATCTCTACGAACTACTCTTGCCACGAGAGATTAAATTGTAGTACTTAGTGATCAAATCCACATATAGTGAGGGCACACAAAAAAATTCTATAATTATAATGGCTAAGCTAGGCAAGCTTTAAATAGAGGGTTGATCGTAAGTTTATCAGAAAAAAAGAAAATTGTCAAAAATGCTATGGTTAATTGCAAATATGGAAAAACGATAGATCTAGGGTTTCAGGCAAGTGAATTATAATTGATAGGATGTAAGGAATTATTAATATGGAGAACAATAAATGTTAACTAGCCTGACCCCCTCTTGTCCTAACTTTTATATGCTGACAAAGAAGTGTACCGTCGATCGATGGCTAAGGCGGAGTCGATCGATGGCTAAGGCGGAGTCAATCGATGGCTAAGGCGGAGTTGATCGACGCTGATCAGACAGGAAGTTCGTCCGCTACGCTAATTAGACCAGCTCTCGCATGCATCTAACAACCTAGCTCAATGGAATCAATTTTGGCACAAAACCTACTCTCATTGTTCATGTCCTAAGTTCAGGTTTCTAGTTAATTACTCTAAAACGCAAGCTGTAAAAATAATTCCAAAGATTGATATTACTTTATCCTAGCAATCCTATTTTGGGGCTAATTTATTAGTACCATTATGAATCCTAAATCTAATCGGTGAATTACTTTGACATCATCATAGAAAACATGATGAACTGAATAATATAATGCATAGAATAATAAACGGGGTTCCAATACAAATCTCTGAAGGAGTTGATATCTTCTCCCATAAACTACTAAAAACTTAATGCAAGAAAACTAAAAGCTGTAAGATAATACGTGTGCGTCGTTTTCTGCCTAAACAATGGCATAACCAATGTAAACTAGGTCAAAACTCGTACATGGGCATTTTCCTTATCATCTTGACTTGGGCTTGAATTCGGCTAATACTCTGCGAGTGGGCCGTCGATCAACAACAAGGATGCTCCATCGATCCATGGTCGTGCTTGACTTTGACTCATACTTAGCTGAATGTGAACAACTACTCGATATCACTTCTGAATACTCTAACAAGCTCCATGATCTCTATAATGCTCCAAAACGTACTTGGACCTGCAAAGACTCTAAAACACAGTCCATACACACATAGTAGACTCCAAATAAGATCCAAACGATGGTCTAAAATTGGTAAATAACAAGGTATATCAATAACTTAAACCAAGACAAGGACGTCATTTTAAGAAAATGAAATTTCACTTTTATGAAGTTATGGAAGTTGATAGTATCCCAAAAATTAATTTAATGGAGTTATGGAAGTTGCAAGTATTTTGAAAATATTCCTAATAGGTTTATGGAAAAGGGTAAATCCTTAATCCATCTAAGTTAGTGTAATAGCCTCCTTCTATATAAGATGAACTCGTGTGTTTCTCCTCTCTAACACAAGAAATCTAATTTGTAAGCTTGAGAGAGAGAGAGAGAGAGGTTTTATATCTTTGTTCTTAAGGTTATAGTTGATTGCCTCCTTGCTAGGTCCCAGAGACGAAATAATATGTATGTCCATCTTCTATCTTTTCCGCATTCTTCTTCTGATCTCCATAATTCTACAAACTTATACTTTCTAACTTACGTCGTCGAGTTCATCAAAGAGTTTGTCAGCGAGTCTGTGTGTTTGATTCTGGTTCTAGGTCAAACAGAGCCTTTGTTAGTGTCGTTGTCAATGGCTAATGCAAGAACTGAGGTGGAGCGGTCTGATGGGAAGGGAGACTTCTCATTATGGAAGAATAGGATGCTAGCACTTCTGTATGTCCTTGGTTTAAGGGATCTATTAGAAGAGTCTTCGTCACCTTCTGCGTCATCAATCAGAAAGGATGGGGATGAGGATGTATACAGGAAAAATTTTGTCAAAGAGGAAACTGAAAGGCTTGAAAGATTAAAGAAGGAGATAAATCTGATCACTCTCAATGTTGGAGATCATGTGTTAAGGAAGATCGTTATGTGTACCTCAACCGGTTCTACATGGTATAAACTGGAGAGGTTATATATTTCAAAGAGTCTACCGAATATAATTCACTTGCAGAACAAAATATATACCTTCAAGATGGTTGATACTCGGAGAATGGATGAGAATATCAATGACTTCTTGAAGATGGTCTCTTACTTTTCGAGCGTGAATGTAACTGTGTCAGAGGAGGTACAAGATATTACGCTCAAATTCGCTTCCTTCACGGTTTAAGTCTCTCAAGGAAACACCTAAATACGACAAAGATACTTTGTCTTCAGATCAGGATCTCAAGACCTCTACGGATTTTCATGATAATGGTGAAGGATATTATGCTAGAGGAAGGACTGAGAAGAAAGATCTTGTGAAGAATTATAAGGGAAAGTCTAGATCGATCTCAGGGTCTAGGATAACTTGCTAGTTCTGCAAAAAGCACGGACACACCAATAGGGAGTGTTATGCATACAAGAGTATAGAAAAGGAGAAGATGAAGCTGAAGCAGCCATTGTGATAGATCACGAATCAGCGGTTGATGCACTGTTGGTATCAGATAAATGGCATCATGATAAGTAAGTGATTGATTCTGGATGTTCCTACCACATGATTTGTAGAATGGATTGGTTTCACATGTTTCAAGAGTTGACTTCAGCACAAGCTCTTCTTAGTAATGATTGTGCGGTTGGAGTGCAAGGTAAAGGTACAATCGACATCAAAGCTTATGGAGGTTCTATCAAGAAACTCACGAATATCGGTATATTTTGGAATTAAGAAGAAACTTGATTTAGTTACAAAAAAAAACTTGATTTCTACTAGAACCTTGGATGTATTAGGCTCTAATAATAGTGGCGGAGACGGGAAGACTAGGTTTTATTAGCATGGTAAACTAGATCTTCAGGGAACCTTGTTTGGGTCATTGTACCTGTTACATGGTGAAAATGTGTCAAGTGAAGTAAATAGCAGTGTCATGAAGAAACCATCTAAGGATGAAATAGTTTTGTGGCATAAACGTCTTGGGCACATGAGTATAAATAATCTACAGGTTCTGGCCCCAAAAGGAGTGATTAAGAAGAGGAAGATTGGAATTTTGGATTTCTGTGAGAGTTGTGTGATGGGGAAGCACAAGAGATAAAGTTTCCACATCGGGAAACATGATACATGTGAAGCTCTCAAGTATGCACATGTTGATTTATGGGGATCTCCAAATGTAACACCATTTTTGTCATGGAAACAATATTTCATGTCTATTATCGATGATTATACAAGGACGGTCTGGGTATATTTTTAGCTACTAAAGGAAAAGCCTTTATAAAATTTTGTGAATGAAAGAAGTTGGTGGAGAATCAAGTCAAGAAGAAAGTGAGTTGTCTCAGAACAGACAATGGAACTGAATTATGTAACTCGGAGTTTGAAAACTTTTGCAAACAACATGAAATCAAGAGACATGGGACTTGCGCATATACACCACACATGGAATCAAGAGACATAGGACTTGCGCATATACACCACAACATAACAGTGTGGCAGAACGTATGAACAAGACTCTGATGGAGAAGGTGATTTG
This sequence comes from Moricandia arvensis, assembly GCA_905132765.1. NCBI lineage: Eukaryota > Viridiplantae > Streptophyta > Magnoliopsida > Brassicales > Brassicaceae > Moricandia > Moricandia arvensis. The sequence continues at coordinate 118,928 of CAJHQP010001111.1, forward strand.
CTTCCTGGTTGAGTCCGGTCTAGAGGAACAATTCTAGGCTGAAGCGGTATCTACGTCAGCATATGTGACAAACATGAGTTCATCTTCTGTCATAGATGGGAACATTCCAGAGGAACTCATGAGAAGATTTGGATCAGTGGTTTACTTCCATGCATATCAAGGAAAACTCAAGGCCCCAACAAAAAGGAAATCTTTGTCAGTTATCCATCAGGTGTAAAATGATACAAAGTTTGGCTTCTTGAAGGAAAAAGTGTGTTACAAGATGGAATGTGGTATTTACTGAAGATAAGGTCTACGAGGATTTGAATGTCTGCGAGGTAAAAGCAGGTGACACAGAAGAACTAAGAAATCAGACAATGGTATGAGAAACAACATGATATCCATAAGAACTAGAAGTTGAGACTTCAGGTGAAGCTGTTGTTGAAACAGTTGAGTCAGTTGTTGACTTGACACATATGTTGAACAAGTTGAAAGTATTGAAGGATATCAGCTAGCAAGGGATAGAGTACGAAGAAGAAAAGTGCCACCTGCACGGTACTCTGAATCCGAGGATATAGCAGCGTTTGCGCTATATGTAGCTGATGACGTATGTTATGAAGAACCTAAAGACTATCAAGGAGTGATGAACAACTAAGACAGAAGGCAGTGGGATGAAGCATGTGGTGAAGAGATAACTTCACTGGATAAGAACCAAACCTGAAAACTTGTGAGAAGTCAAGTGATAGGTTGCAAGTGGGTGTTTAAACTGAAGTCTGAGATACTTGGTATTGAGAATCCTAGATTCAAGGCTCAATTAGTTGTTAAGGGATACTCTCCAAGAGAGGTATTGATTATCAATATGTGTGTTTCACCCATCGTGAAACATGTATCCATAAGGTTTGTGTTTTCAATTACAATGAATAATTTGGAACTGGGACAGATAGATGTAAAGACTATGTTTTTCATGGTACACTTAAACAAGAGATTTACATGGAGCAACCATAAGGATTTCAGGTTAAAAGCAAAGAGGATCACGTCTTTTTATTTTAGAAGGATTTTTGGACTAAAGCAGGCACCAAGACAATAGAACAAGTGTTTTGATTAGTTTATGGTTAGTCATGGATTTATGAAGAGTGAATATGAACAATGTGTCTACATCAAGGAGTTAATCAAGGGTATATACATCTATTTGTTGTTATACATGGATGATATGTTGGTTGCGTCAATGGATGCGTTAGTGAACAGGAAAGTGAAGCAGCTACTAAACAGTAGATTTGAAGTGAAGGACTTGGGTCCAGCAAGAAGAATACTTGGGATGGATTCTGAGAAGGATCGTGAAAAGGGGATTCTGACACTATATCACGCTGGTTATATCAGGAAAGTTTTCAAGGTATTCGACATGGATGAGTCAAAGAGTGTGTTAACGCCTGTTGGTGCACATTTCAGATTGTCTATCATAGATGATGATGAAGTAGAGACAAGTATTGAGGATATTCCCTATGTGAATGTTATAAGAAGCATAATGTATGATGTGATAGGTACAAGATGTGATCTGGCATATGCATTGGGGTTGGTTAGCATTTTTATGAGAAAGCCTAGGATGATTCATTGAACTGCGGTTAAGTGGGAATTGAGACACCTGAAGGGAACACAAGTTCTGAAACTGTGCTTCAGGAATAATGAGGTGTATAAGGTTGAAGGATTTTGTGATTCGAATTTTGCTTCAGATTTGGATAAGAGAAGGTCGATCTTAGGTTATGTTTTCAAGGCTGGTGAGAATACAATTAGCTGGAGATCAATTATACAAAGTGTAGTGGCTTTGTTAACGACTGAAGCTGAGTAAATGCCGCAGGTTGAAGTGGTCAAAGAACGACTGTGGTTAAGGACCTTAGCGGAAGAACTTGGATTCAAGCAAGACACAGTGGAGATATCGTGTTACTCCCAAAGTGCATTGTGTTCAACAAAGAACAATGTGCATCACAAGAGAACTAAGCACATCAGCAGACAAATGTACTTCATCTGGGAAATTATCACTCAAGGTGATGTAAGTGAGAAGAAGATATGTACTTCGAAGAATCTTCTTGATATATTAACTAAGGTGATTCCGGTTAAGAAGTTTGAGGAAGCAATGGTTTCCTTGGGTTGTCTGAACACCAAGGAGCATTTGGCGTCGCCTGACAAAGCATGAGTTTTCTTAACCTAAGTAGCGGGTCGTGTTTCATGTCATCAAGGTGGAGTTATGTTGGGATTTGTCAAGAACTTCGTCAAAGAATCCGTTAGGAACTAGGTCAGAATTTGGTGACTGAAATCAAACAAGATCGCATAATTTAAACCAACACAGGATGTCATATTAGGTATCACTTTTATGGAGTTATAAAAGTTGATAGGATCCTCGAAATATTACTTCCATGGAATTATGGAAGTTGGAAGTATTTTGGAAATACTCTTAATATGTATATGGAAAGGGGTGAATGCCCTAATTCAATTAGGTTAAGAGAACCTCATGTGTATTCTCCTCTCTAACACAAGAAAACTAATTTGTAAGCTTGAGAGAAAGAGAAGTTATATATCTTTTTTCTTAATATTATAGTGGATTGTCTCTTTGCCATGCCCCAGAGACGTAGCCATTCTAGGTGAACTTTGGGTAAACAATACTTGTGTTTATTTTCTCTATTTTTCCACGTTCTTCTTCTTATCTCCATAATTCCACAAACAAATACTTTCTAACTTATATCTTCGAATCCGTCAGAAAGTGTGTCAGCAAGTTTGTGTGTTTGATTATGGTTCTAGGTCAAACAGTTTTGTCGTCGTGTTTCAGCAGTTCTTTTATTTGAATCCCAAAGATTAAAAAAATATAGTTACTGTTAAGAAAGTATTGTTTAATATATAATTTTAACCAATCATTAAAAAAACACATATTTAACTGGTGACATAATATCAAAAAAAAGGGCATGAAAATGTAAACACGGTTTATATTTTAAAACAAAAATTATTTTTAAATAATTAATATTATGTAACATAATAAGTATATTTAATATGTTTGCCCCAATTACGTTGCTTTTAACCATGTCATTAATTCAATTTGTTAATTTGTGTATCACTACAAGAAACATACGGTTTACGACAGCCGATTTTGTGATTAATATGTCGTAAATGATGTGTTACAACGAATTAACAACGTTTATTGATTAATCGTAAATAGTTCATCACAACAGATAATTCTTCATAATTTGATCAATTAATGTTACGACAAAACGGTTTTATCGTAAACACAATGCATGTAAACTTTTTGTAAATTCATAGTACACCTACGAAGTAACATTTCATCGTAAGCGCCTCATAGCCCTTTGTTGTAAAGCAGTCGTAATATATAAAAGTTAAATCGTAGTTCTCTACTTGTAAATGTAAATATGTTGAGGGATTAACAAGTACGAGGTAGTCGTACACCTAACTACAAAATTACTTTGATTTTTCTAATTTTTTATATAATAAGTTTTAAAATATTTAAAATCATAAAATAAAAGAAACTTAGAAAACATTAACATTTATAAATTTCATACAATACCAATATTAAAATATTAATATTTAAATTTATAATACAAAAATTGAAATAAATATAAAAAATCTAAAAACAAAGCAACTAGTGGTTGAGGTTGCCAAAGAACTCCGAGCTGCTCACATAATCTCTTCTCTCTAACTCGCCTCCTTCTCTGTAGAATGGGGTGGTGGATCTGGAATCTAAAAGATACACTGCCTAATCTGCAACATCCACAACATTCATGGGTTTCCTATCGCAAAAAAAAAGAGAGCCAAGACCTTCGACGGATTCCAACCGAGCCTAGGACACATCCAAATCAGCATGAACTTGCAAGGACTCCTCATCCAGTCTCTTGGAATAAGACGACCTTGCCCATTAAACATCGTTAAAGGATCATATTCTTCGCGTCCGACCCTTCTTTAGGGACAACTTTGAAAAAAAAAATATATTCATTAAATTATATGAAATTATTAAATAATAAACATATAATGAAATAATAAAGTATAATTCCTTGAAAATATTGTCCACCTCTTGTGTGGACAACTGGATGGGTAACTCATCCGGAGAGTGATGTGTCAACTGAGTTTGGTGCTCTTCAATCCGAGCAACGAAGTCTTTGTGGATTTTCTCTAACCTCTGATCCACAAAACATCACATTGTGTCTTGTGTATAGCCTCAAAAAGTTTGAATACAGATGGTAGTTATCTTTCTTTTGTGGCCTAAAAATAGATTATAAATTAGAATAAAATTAAAATACAAGACAAGAAAACAAATTAACGAACACTTACAATCGGAGACGAACATCGGTGTGAGGTTTTTGCCAATAATGTGAACCATCGACAAATGAATGTTCTCATTCCTCTTAATATGAGAAGCGGAGCACTACACAGCGACTCAGACCGAGTGGGGAGGGGTCTAGTAGCGGATGTGACCATCCCATACTTCTTTCATGAGGAAGACGGGTTTCGAATCATACCCTTTGAACTCGCAAATGTCCTTACAGACAGAGACGACGTTTGTTAGGCGTGTTTTCTCCTTGTCAATGAACACCACCGTCACCTTATTGTTGATCCCTAAAGACCAATTTCATTTTTTCTGAAAACAATCAATATTAAAACGATATTAAAGTTATTTAAAAAACTCTCAAATAATTAAAAAATAGGAAATACTAAAAACATTTGTATCAAGTGGTCCTAATGTGCTCCGGTGTCAGACTTAGATTTGGATGCGGCTTAATGAAATATCCTTTCATCATGTACTCATCGTGTAGGTAACGCTCTGTGACACACAACAGTCGAGTCCTAATTTGAAAATAATACTAACAAGTTAGAGAAATAATGTAAATAAATTATATAAATTATAAAAGTTATTAAAAAGTACATACCAGTAAGTTTTTGTCTATCGGTCGAGGTCCAAGATATCTAAATATTCTCATCCCACCTGGGAAAGAATATCATCGGCGGTATATCGAGCTTAAGGTGCATCTGGCGGCACCAACAAATCAGGTTGAAACCCGGCTGCAGGGGCAGGAAGCACATCGCCTGGATCCGCATGAGGAGCAACCAGAGGTGCACCAGGATGAGGCGGTCGTGAAGCTCTCTGTGAAAACTGAGAGTCTTGAACAACATCTGGAGCCGAATAAGACCCCGATGAACTAGATGTGCCAACATGGGACATGATGAATGTCTCACTGTAATGTGGATGTTTTCCTTTATTCCTAGGAGCCATCTAAAAGAAAAAAGAAATTCAATAATTCTTCAACCTAATCTATTAAGTCAATGTCTAATCTAGTTCTGCAGCCTAAACTTATTCTATTAACTAAACTAACAATCTACGTAAGTTTATGATAAGTTATCATGTCTGTTGACGAATGTACCACATCCCACATTTTTAAATTACGACGACATTACAACTAAACACATTTATGATGAATATATCACGTCTCATGTTCCATTTTACCATGCATTTGTGATGAAAGTACCATGTCCAGTATTTCCATTTTATGATGAATGTATGACGAAGTACATTTACGACGAATATACCACGTCCCATGTTTTTATTTTACAATAAATTTACGAGCTATACTTCTGAATCCCAAACATGAAACCCCAAAACCTTATATCCCAACTCCTTAAACATGAGACTCTAAAACACATTCATTTAATTTGAAATTAATTTATAAAAGAAATATAGTGTTTGAACAAATAAATAGTATTATTAGTTATTATAATATTACATCATTCGAGTTATCACACTACATCGATCATCAATTTCATAAAACTTACTTCACCCATCAAATCGTCGAGAAGGTATTCATATTAACGGTTATACAAATCAGTAAGAAGGATGGCATCAGTTTGTTGTTCATGTATCTTGATTGCATTAATACACAAATCTTGATATAAAGATGGTTCTTCTCCCCCGATAATTCACCTACAAGGTGTAACTTTAATAGAAGATAACCAAGTAATTACGGTATCTTTTATATGTGGGTATGGAATGAAGCTTACTTGGTCTTCTTGCGTATCTAATATAAAAGACTCGAATTTGTTGTATATTTGCCCGTCATTTACATCAACAACTCCATTTTTTTGTTAAACCAAACACCTATGTGCTGACGGGGTCGAACCATTCACATTTGAAGAGGACAAACTTCAATTTCACTAACGCGAAAAATTCCACTTCAATAAACTCTTGTAAGACCCCATAGAAATTTGTTTCACCTTTCACACATATTCCGTAATTACTTGTTGCTCGACGTCTCCCATACTCGTAAGCATGAAAGTAAAGCCTCAGGAAATTCATAAGTGTTTTAGTGATCTTTGAAACAAAACATTGAACCAGTTCGAGAAATAATGGGGGGGGGGGGGTAAATATGTATCATCATAATCAACCTAAAAATAATAATACAACATTACAATTAATTTATTTAATAAGCTAAAATGAGATGAATGATGCTAAAATATTAGAAAATTTATAGTACATGAGTCCTCAACCACTTAACAAAGTGTTGGTCTTCAATTTGAGTAGCAAATAAGCTGTATAATCACATTTTATAATTAATCGGATCAATATATGTATATATGAATATGTTTAAAACTTCAATAAATAAATTTTGCCGTTGATCTTCAAATGAACACATCAAAATATCCTCACAATAAGTTGAATATATGTGTGGAAATTGTGAGAATATTCTTGACTCGACCACCAAACCTCTTTGATTTCTCATCAAAACGCCTAATTTGGGTGAAGATGTCTGGAACACCATCCAATGCATATGTTGGCGCAACACCACGATCATCATATATTCATTGAGATCTTTCCTAGATACATATTATTGGAGTAAAGTAGTACTATGGGAATTGAGTCTTTCTTCCGTCAAACTCCGAGCAACTATAAAACCTTCCACCTTTGTAAGATTTTTAGCTTTTCTTTTCAAATGCGTCATACATTGGTCGTATGGTATATCCATCAGAAGTGAACATGTTCACCCCAACGATGAACTGTTTTTTGTGCATTATGGTAATCAATTTTCTTTTCTAATTGTTCTCTACTTAAATATGGAGAAGGTGTGTCTTGTACAAATCCTTTGTTATTTCATCGGTACATATGGTGAAGAGGAAGAAATCGATGATAATAAGCAAACCGACTTGTCTTCCGACCATAATTCAGGTGAAATACATATGTCATTCAAAAACAATATGGACAAGATAAACCCCATGTGTAGTTCATTGATATAGCATATTGTAAGCATGAAAGTCACTTATGATCCACATACGAATTGCTCGCATCGTAAAATTCATTTTCGTTGAACACTTGTACGTGTTCATCCTTATTGATCACAAATCCTTCAATTCTTGTATCAATGGTTGTAGAAAAACATATTGTGACTGTTTTGAATGCTTTCGACCATGGATTAATATGCTCAAAAATATATATTCTTGTTCCATACACATTTTCGGTGGCAAGTTGTATGGCGTAAGAATGACTGGCCACAACTAATATTCTCTCCCAGATATTCCATAGGGACTAAATAAATATATGTACATAGCCCCAGATAAACACTTCAAATATTTCTAGCGAAATCTGGGTGTACCGTATTGAAATATTTCCACGCTCTTGCATCTCATGGATGAGTGACCTCTCCATCCCTCTAAACTTGTTCATCATTTCATCTCTTCGCTTCAACAATCCTCTCTGATTGATATAATCTTTTCAACTTGTCTGTATTTGGTAGGTATTACATCTTTTGGTACGGTATATTTTTCTGCCGACTATCTTGCAGTTTGAATTACGGCTTTATGCACAACCAACAGTTTAGTAGCTTCTCATCATCCTTCCAATATAGTATGAATTTAATGATGCAAACCTCAATCATCTTCAAAGGTAACTCAAAACTATAAACAAATTTATGAATCTCATGATAAGAATCAGCTGATAGTCTATCTTCTGGCAAGTACTCTATTCAGCTCATGCATCCATGCAACTCTTAGGTAAATTATGATCAATTTTAATATTCATCATCCTAGCTATCAAATACAATTTAGAGAGATATACTCTACAACCAGTGTAGATTAGCTGATTCAAGGCATCTAATATTTTATAAAACATTTTTGCATTAATGTTAGGTTCTTTAACATTTCCAACATTATCAAGCAATCTTAATATCTAAAATTGTGTTTGAATCAATGAATAAGCTTTACGATTTGATTCAATGGGTTCGCGATTTATCTTAGCATCAACTTTTGTTTGTCAAGGAAAATTCGCTTATCTATGCTCTTTCTATCAACATAAAACACTTTTGATGAATAGATTAACTATATGTTCATGCGCTATGTGATCCATTTAACACAAGCAAAAAGATTATCGATAGATAAAGATATCAAAGAATAACAGCCCTATTTGTGCTAGCTCATTTATCCATGATCCCTAACACCCTAAACCTAACAATCGACCACTCAGCAATAGTCATGGAGATGCCATACATACAATATTAATACAATATGATGACAGATTGCAGGAATAATCAAAATGGGTTCATGATTCTTCTCATGAGTGTGTAGAGATCCTTCTCCCTTAATAAGATTACAAGTTTTTCATCTCCAAGTTTATGTGAAAAATAACATGTTCTGATAAATACAATAAGAAAAGATATTTTGCATGTCTGTGGCGACTCCATGAGGAAATATGGGATCCCTAGGTAATATTCTGAAATATTTAGAAACTTCCTGAAAAATATCAAACTTTGGAGCGGCTCTATTTTGGAATCTCCAAATTACACTATGTTATGCATGCTTCCCTCCAAGTGATCCACAACCTACTACATGCATGTAATGATTCAAAAAAGACTAAAAGGACTCAAATTTCTTTTTAGAATGTGTTAAAAACAGAATAAATCAATTCTCCCAGACTTAGATCCTAATTTGCTCTCAAACAAATTCAGAATCTATACAACGGAAGTAAGGTTTGAAAACATGGGAATTGATATGCTCAAATTAACCCTAGGGCAATTTTAGTCTCTCAAATAAGAAGTAAAATTGTAATGCATAGGAAGCGAATCCACAGGGAGCATGAGCACACAATAAACTCAACACAGTCGCGATTAAGCTAGGAACATAGATTTAAAGCAGTAAATTAAGCAAAGCAGTTGATTGATTAATTGGTTTGTAAGCAATAATAATAAATAGCTAGATCTAGGGTTTCAAGTAAGTGAATTATAGAGGATATAAGCTAAGGGTTTTGTATCCTAGAAATCTAATGCAAACAATAAGATATCTAGTAGTAGATCTATTTATGATTTAAGTCTTTATTAACAACTCTCGTTGAGAACTCGAAATATACCATCAATTGATGTTATTGAGCTAACATCGATCGATGCTCACATAAATCAAGCATTACGACCTAATTTGATATGTTAACTAGAATTACTAGACCAACTCTCGTATGTATCTAGCAACCTAGCTCAACATAATTTATTCAAGTAATGATTATACTCCCACGGTTACCAATTATTATAAGATCAGGGTTCTACTCAACTACTATAGAACACAAGCAATAAGACAATTATATTGATAGATCTAATAATCATCCTAGCAATTCTATTGTTTGGCTAATCCATCAGTACCATTAATAAATCTTAAATCTAACAAGAGATCTACTCAGACATGATCAAAGAAACATAAATTATATATGAAAATAATAAATAGAAATCAATAATAAAGAACCAAAGGAGTCCATGAGGACTCTGAAGGAGTTCCTCCATTGTCTCCTAACCGTAGAACTATGAATTAAAGAAAGCATACCGCCTAAACAATGGCATAGAAAACATATAAATATAGTTTTGGGTTGTCTCAGGTATTTTGGTAATTTGTGGTGGCTTATGGACTTTAATCAGTCTTCAAATATACTTGGCTCGCGTTCTGGGATCACTTTTGATCGGAAACAAGGCTGTGTCGTCGATCAATACTCCTTCGTTTCATTGGTAGCATCATCTCGCGAGGCAGACAGACCACTCTACTATAGGATGATGATTGACCTCAAACCGGTGGCATTTGAAAGCTAACTCAAAGCTCTAATCTTTTGTCAAAAGATGAGCTCAATCTCACTATGGAAAGATCTCCATCCATAGGTAAAAATCTGACGTGTCTGCGCAGTTCTATACCTTAAAAGGCTCCAAAATCACCAAATTTCTCTAAAAAATACATGGACCTAAAAACACTCTAAAATAGACTCGAAACCATATAATATACTCTAAATAGTTCATATACCATGGTCTAAAAATGGTAAAATTCATAGTATATCAGAAACTCAATCACAACAACCATACTTCAACCACAAGTGCAGACCCACACAAACAATAAAACCCTAACAACACACCCTTACCATTAACCCATTGACATCTTTAAAAACCTGCTCCATACTTGTTATCTCAAACTTGCAAAAGCTACACTTTCTAGATAAAAACTTCGTACATTCAGTTAAGAGTGACATGAGCTTCTCATCACAGTCATTATTCAGGATAGATGCTAGGTATATAATAGGCTGATTTGATGGTGAAGCTAAAGGTGTTTAGGTGTTACCATTTCCATGTAGAGGATATTGGAAATCTCACACAATTGCAAGAGGGGATAGACTATTAATGTCCACAACTCCTACTCCTTCTGCTTCCTCTTTTTCTCAACTCTCAAACTCAGCACCCACTCTTTTTCATCCAACCAGAGACATGATCGCTTTGTTCTTTCTTCTCTTTCTCATCATCTTTATTTTCTGTTTTTTTTTTAAAGAATCTTTTCTTGGATACATGATGAAATGAATAAGGAGGTAGTAGTCTATTGTGGTGCCCATAGTGGTTCTGATTTCACCACTTTTCTTTTCTGTTGAAAGGTTTTGGGGCGGTTACTATGTCTTAAACCATAGGCTATCTCTACTGATCGGTTATAATGTAGCAAGAACAAGTGAGATGCTGCATTGGTCGTCTCTTCTCTTACGCTTTTGCACATATCTGTACATATGACGCTGAAAAACTTAATGCACGAAGGTGGACCAAAGGTTAAGGGTTCAAAGTGGAAACTAGTTTAGGTGTAATTTAAGTGGAGTTAAGTATTTACAGTGTAACCTTGACAAGCCAAAAAATTCTAGAGAAAAATGAGATCCAAAGTCAGGATGTTCTAGATCGTGTGTTTGTTCTTCCTCCACTGCTTATGATCACTGAATAATACAGCTAAAACACATGGTTGTTAAGATCGTCAAAAAATAAGGTCCTCATTCTCCCACACGTTTAGACTCAAACTTACTAAAAAACCAAAAAAAATAAATGAGTTAGTAAACAACAAAAGTCCTCTCCAAGACTTACTTCACACCATCTTTGGTATGAAAATGAATCAAGGAGGTGTATACAAGAATTTTTTTGAAATTAGATACTTACCTAAGTGGAGAGGGTTGTTAACAATTTGTCAAGGCGCTCCATCTTTCCAGACTTCACGATGATTGTCTGAACTTCAGAAATTTTGAAGTATCTCAAACTTTCCTGCTTTTTTGACTTAATACACAGTAAATAAAAACAAAAACAAAAAAATAAGCAAACCAAGTCCTAATGATATTTACTTACCAATGAGTTGCCTTTCACCAAGCGCTTGGTTTACGTTACTAGCTTGACTTTATGATAGGGCTCAGTCGGGTTGAGGATGGGGGCTTGTTCCAAAGCAAGCTCCACAATCATACATATTCAACTTCAAAACTCTGCCTAACAACCCTTTTACAGTAACTTTCCCTTTCTCATTTAGTTCATGTGCGAGAATAAACTCTAACTTTAGAGAAAGGGTTAAAAGTACCTTTGCACTTTACCTCATATTCAATAATATTTCTCATCAAATATTCGAAGTATAAAAGTCATTGTAGGATCACCCTTGACCTTTTTCTTGACTTTTTCTTTTACTGTTGCATTCCTTTAAGTTTTTTGGTGACAGTATGAGAATTTCTATCTATGATTTCTTTAATCTCAATCATATTACCAAGCTCCTTCTTAGCAACAACTTTCACCTTTTCTTCACCAACCCCTGAGAAGCAAGAAGAATGTATGATGGGAAATTTGGTGAACGCAGCCTTGTACAAAAACTTTTTGTTGATGGTAGAGAAGAAGATTTTTTTATTAGACCATGTTTGACGGCTTCCTCCAATAATAAAACTTCAACACACTTTCCTTCACATAAGGACGGACGTCCAAAACCATATACACCATTCCATTTACTTCAATAATTTCGATATTGTAGAAGTAGCATTGGTGTCCATCTTAAACATGAAAATCCATTAAATATTTGCTTAGTTAAATCGGGAACACGTAAGTCATAACTCTCATTTATTTAGAAGTAACTCATGTGTATTTGAGGAAATGCAAAGTAATCAAAAATATGATGCGAGCTCACTAGACAATTTGAACTCGCTAGACACAGATCGAAATGAAAACGAGACAAGGTGATCATGTCTCTAATCTTCTCTCAATGTCACGCCCCGAC